>PVJO010003637.1:0-120263 GCA_004026905.1 Hystrix cristata | reverse complement strand
GAACTCAGGGCCTTGTGCTTGCAAGGCAAGCACTCTAATCACTGAGCTAAATCCCCAGCCCCTGAGTGTGTTTTAAACAGAGCCATCATCTCTGCTCCTTGAACTCCAGTCTCTGCAAATCATTTGCCATAGCTTCGTAGCAAGGAATTCTAGGTTAAAAATTGTCTCGCTTTCTAGAAATAAAGGGTCCTGCTGTGAAAAGTATCCTCTGCCTGGTGCTCCTCTGAGTAGGGCACAAGAATTCAGCCAGGAAATGTTTTCATCGATTTCAAGGAGTGTGTGTATTGAGAAAAGGAAGAAAGGAGATGTTCAGTTATTTTACAGCCCCAGTCTTTCTCAAGATGTCCTTTCTTTCTGTCATCTCTCTTCCCTCCCCTTGTATTCTTTTCCGTTCTGAGTCCCTTCCACAACCTTCTTAGAGCCCACTCTCTCCCTGATAGGCCTTCAAATGCATTTCTGTTCTGCGTTACTATTTGATATAACATCCATGTTAGGATTAGGAAGACGGAACCATTAGGCATCAAATGCTCCTTTTATAAAGGCTAAACACTTGCAGTATGTGGCCTGGATTCAGAGCCCTTTCTAGAGGGATGGGCCAGGGGCAAAGGATGTGCACATCTGAATCATTAACATTTTTATACAGGTGAAATTGGGCTAAGTGACTCGATGGGGAAGTAGCGGTCATTAGAGTGTAACACAGCTGTGAAGGAGGGACCTTGAATTGAAAGTGGGAATCATCCGTCACTTGCTGTATGCTCTGCTTATCCCTGGCATGTGATTCTAACAGCCAGGTCAAAGACTTGGATGAGACTGTAATAACGTATCTATTTGCCCTTAAGCCCATCCACCCACGATTCATTCATATGCACGCGCATCTTTCTTTTGATTGGTTTGTGCAGCACACTGTCCTGAGGGGCGGCTCTGTGTGGGAAGTCGGGAAGTGCAGCAGCGTCAATGGCCTAGCGGCCTTCAGCTGCTGCCCGTCAAGCTGGGACCCCTTCCGCACCCTTACTCTCCTGTGACCTCATGGATTGAAAGAGTTTACACAAAAATAATGTCTGTGAAGCAACAATGTGATTCTTGCTTTTTATTAATTGAGGACACCTACAGCTGCCAGCCAGCCGTTGATTGTCAAGAGATCACTAGTTCAAAACAAGCCAATTGTAGTTAGTACACTGGAGAGACTTCTAGAGTCCAGGGCACCGGGTCATAGAATGACAGTCCTTGGGCTGCCTTCCAACCCAGATTGATGTCCTCATGCCAAATAATAGTTTTTTAAAAATAGCATCTGTTGCCATAAAGGTCCAGTTTTCCTTGCAGGTGGGAGATTTGGTGGCACCATTCAGTAACAGTCCCATGTGAAGGGATTATTTGCTCTGTAAATTGCTGCCCTCTGGCACATGCTCGGCCACTTCACCCTCTGCCTCCATTGGTACTGAACTGGTGACCGGCAACTGCCATCTTTGACAGATAAAGAAGCAGAGTGCTGAGAAACTAACCTGCCGAGGCTGCACAGTTAGGAAGCAGCAGAACTCGAACGAATTTCCTCATGCGGTGACCTGTGTCTTTCTAAGTAGCTGCTGTCCTTTGAGTCTTGGCCCTGCAAGGCATAGACTCCCTCACAGCACTGCAGTTATCCAAATTTGCAATGTTTTATCTTATGCTCTGCATGGAGATGGTCTCGAGTGGTCCCTAAGGGGTTTGCAAGAGATAATGCCCCTCTGGGGAAAAAAAAAAATTGGAAATGGGAGACTGAGAACTTTAACTTTCAGTTAGAGTATAGAAAGTTATGTGATGTGGATCTCCCCTAACTTCAAAATAGCACTGACAAAGGAGGTGATCTACAAAAGCGTAGTTTTGAGCCCATCAGAGAGCTGAGGATGTAAAAAACTTCAAATGTGCTAATTCCAGGATATCTTTCCAATGAGAAACTCACGGGTGCTGTCCTTTTGCTGGAGTGATGGGAGGAGGGAGTGTGGTATAGGAGAACTGTCATGCTTTCAGCCCCCGGAGAACCAGATGCCAGACGGGCAGGGCAGCCCTTGCCAATGGCAGGGGACAGGATGCCAGGGAGAGAAAGGTCTTGTGATGTCTGGAGAGCAGAGCTGGGGTGAAGAGCACAGGAGTTCCTCGCAGCCCTCAGGTTCGATGTCTGTCTGAGTCTCGAGGGTGCTCAGCCCAAGTCCTGCTGCAGGGCGAGTCCCAAGAGCACCCCACAGCCCAGCACATTTGAAGCCAGTGGTGAGGAAAACTTCAAGCTGTGCCACAGCTAAATCCAGGTAAAGTTTCAGAAAACATAGTTTAACTCAAAGTGAGAATTTCACTGTGCAGAAATACTGGCTCTCTGCCCCCGAGTTTAACTCTGGAGCTTGTAGGTCCCCGTGGGTCAAGTGGAGCCAGACCCATCCCCTTCCTGCCCGCCGTGCCCCACGCATCCCAGGTCACTGCTGTCAAAATCCACACCTGACAATGCGCGTTCATTCTTGGGGTGCTGCGTGTTTTGGGCTCTGTGATATGTAGTACCAGATGCTGTAGGAGGGTCCACAGGAGAGAGACGACTCCTCTTTGGTTAAAGTGTTCAGGACTGGGAAGACAGAGGTACGTAGCTAAATACATAATTGCTTGTCCTCATCTAATTCATTAGAAAAACACATCTTTGGAGAAATGCTAGCTCTTAAAAAATAATTCAACTAATCGTGGTCTTTACCTTTAAATGTGTCATTAATTTTAGCAGAACATTTCCTGGGGCAATGTTTTAAGGATAGAAAATCCTTATTTTCTAGTACCAAACAAAATTTTTCCCAGAAACAAATGTCCAGTGGAAGATTCGAAGAAAAAAATATTCTGTTTAATTTCTCCTAGTGTCTTCTTGGAAAGCAGGTCATTAAATGGTTTTTTCTTCACCAAGTCAGAGACCCCGGGGTCTCCAGTGCGGGGAGGTCTCTGCCCGTTTTCCTTTGGTTTGATCCCTTGGCCCAGCAGAAAGCTTGCAGTTCGCCTTCCTCTGCTTGTGAATTTTTTGATTAAATGCTCAGCCAGTGGAGACCCACAGTCACACCCAGAGCAAGTGAGACTGACGCAGGGATTTGCATGCTAAAGATGAGGTTGTGCTTTGCTTCCTCTCTGCATCCTGCCTGGCGCTTCTTCTCACCGTCGGGCTTCTGACTGCGGTGGTGCAGGGCTTCTCTTGTGATGGTGGGAAAGCTGGAGACACCACGCTACCTGACTTTAGAGTGTACTGCAAAGCTGTCGTACCCAAAACGCCGTGGCGCTGGCGCCAAAACAGACACATAGAACTGTGTAGAACAGAGCCTAGAAATGAGTCTGCACACTGATAGCTGACTGATTTTCAGCAAAGGTATGAAGAACACACAACGGAAAAATGTCAGTCTGTTCAATAAATGGTGTTGGGAAAACTGGGTATTCACGTGCAGCAGAGTGAAATTAGATCCGTACCTTTCACTGTGTATAAAGATCAACTCAAAAATGGATTAGATTTAAATTTAACATCCCAAACCAAGAAACGTCTCTGGCTTTTAACACTTTAATTTTGTGTTTCTCATTTTTCAAGAGCCACAGAAATAGCCATGTAGTGCTTGTTAGTTTATGTCTGGATTCTTCTGTTCAGCCGTATTTTCGTGATACTCATCCATCTAATTGTGTGGCTTTAATTACTTTCCTGGCTGTATAGGATTCCATTATCTATTTGTTCTACTGTTGCTAGACATTTGAGTTGTTTCCTATTTTTTGCTATTACGTATTTTCTGGTGCAACATGCACTAGTTTTTATTGTGTATATAACTGTATTTTGAGTAAACGTGTTCAGTGTTGGTAGATAATGACAGAAAGTTTTCTTTAGTTCTACCAAATTAGTTTTCCCCAGAATTATATGAGGATTGCTTTTGCTGTACAACTTTACCAGTGCTTTTTTGTTAGTCTTTTTAATTTTAGCTACCAGATGCATATGTTAATGGTTTCTGTAGTTTTAACTTACTTTTTGTGTGTGTGTGCTGGGGATCAAACTCGGGGCCTTGCACTTGCTAGGCAAGTGCTCTACCACTGAGCTAAATCCTCAGCTCCTGATTTACATGTTCTTGAACAGAAAGAAGCTAAGCATATTGTCATGTAGTTGTTAGCAGTATATACTTATTTGTTACATGTCTGCCAAGTTTTCTACCCACTTTTATGGGATATTTGACTTTTAAAAAGTTTTATTCCTTACTGATTTATAGAAACTGTAAAAAGTATTCTAAATAGGTGTCCTTTTTGCTTGTGTGCATTGTGGATGTCCTTTCCCACACTGACTTGCTTTTCACACCCTAGGTGGCATCTCCTCACAAACAGAGATGCTTGAATTTAGTGGTGTTGAGTGTTTGTGATTAATATTATGAAGGACAGGGAAGTGGTCAGAAGGAGACCATCTGGGCAAGGAAAAATTACTTTCTGTTTGGCCTGTTTTCCATTGCTATGTAACAATGCCTGAGGCTGGGTACTTTATAAACAAGAGGTAGATTTAGCTCTCAGATCTGGAGATCGAAGAGCAGCGCAACTGCACTTGCTTAGCTGTGGTGAGAGCCATCTGGGGACATCACATATGACAGATGGCACCATGCTGGGAGTGTGTACAGGAGGGAGCGATCACGTGGCAGAGACGTTCAGGCGTTGCTCTTTCCCCGACAACGTACTCTCATGTGACCTGAGTGGAGACCCAGGAAACTGCACAGATCCCTGCGAGGGCAGTGGGCCTCCCGCCAGCACCACCTCCTGAAGCTCCCATGGACTTTCACCCTGCACAATGGGAAGACCAACCTCTGGGGACATACTCAAGCTGTTGCTAAACCATGGTGCTGTCCAGCGTGGACTGCTGAGTGATAACCTCCCACGGTGGACCCGTCCCAGACCGGGTGGAAAAGGAAGGAGGACTTTAAAGTCAAAGTTGAATTTTAAGAATAAAATTAAAAAGATGCTGAAAGTTTAACAAATCATGAAAGTAGCCAGTTCTCTGGAGCAGAGGGGTCCTTAGAAGTGTTTGTGTGTGTGTGTGTGTGTGTGTGTGTGTGTGTGTGTGTATGTGTGAGAGCGAGAAAGAGAGAGAGCTCCATATTTGGACTCAATAAATATATTTTTTAGTGAAAGTAAAATACTGCAAGAACTTGAAGCGCCATAGAGAGGAAAATACCCACATACCTCGAGTAAACTTTTAAAATGACCTTTTCCCATCCTTGTCAATATAGTTGATGATTTTCTGTGTCTGTTGTTACTTTATCGAGGGAAAAATAATTACACTGTCTGTCTTAAAAAATTCAAAGGAAGAGCCAAGGATGGGATTTGTTGGAAGAGCTCACATAGTATGTATCAAGATAAGTAAAGATTTTCCGTATGTGTGTGGGTGTTACAGTGAAATTTAAAACACTGAAACTGAAGAAATCCTGAAAGGCTGCAGAAAGACTTTATTTTGCTAAAGCAGACGTTAGAGTTTGTGTCTCGTGAATACCCTGTAAGGTAACCGTCTCTTCCTTCCCCAAACCCCTGTGGATAATAGAAAAGACACTTGGCAGAGTGTACGAGAGAGAATCCTGTCTTCAGTCAGAAGGCTGAAGGCCTCTCTGGAAGATGGGACGTGGAGAGGTTCCAGGCCAGGCACGTACACAGGATAGCAATTGTTCTGGGTGCTTCGGGCCAGGGAGACACAGAGCAGTCATCAGTGAATGGCCACTTGCATTTGGAGCACTTGAGCAACTTTGCCCCCTTCCTCTGGTTCAAGGGTAGCAGCAGACTTGAGCTGAGGTTTCCCATGTGTGAACAAGGAAGCTCCCTGAAGTAACTAGAAACTCGACCCCAGATCAAGTTACTGGTAGTCTTGCCACATGGCACATCTCACCCTTCTCTACAACTTCTGGAGGCCACTCTGTTGAACAGGTGTGTCAAGGAAGAGCACTGAGCCAAGAATCACCAGACACTTAAGGAAATATCAAACGTCTGTTTAGGCTTGTTGCTGGGGTAGCAGGATTGCCTAGTTTCTATGTTGAGCAAGAAAGAATGCCCTGAATCGTCTTTTAAAAGGAATGGGAAAGAATAGTTGCTGAATTTTGTTTTGTATGAAGATTGAATTTGCAGGGGCCTGCGTACTTGCTGGTAACTTGGCGAACTTGATGAACTGTATGGTCCCTGGCGTACTGAGCTTACACATGGGTGTGTCATGGACCAATCTGCTAGAAAACGGGAGTTCAGCTTTCTTAGCAGAGTTTCCTTGTGGAAATAATGACAGGTTGTACTGGTTACTGTTTCCGTATGGAATTTTCCCCATATTTAATATCACATATTTTATTCATTGAAGGGATTCCATGTTTCTGTTTTTCATTTTAACTCTCTAAACTTTTTTGTGTGCGTGATTTCAGAGGCCAGAGCCCTCCGGTTGCTGAGTTTAACTTACTGCTGAAAGCTCACACTCTGGAAACCTATGGGGTGGATCCTCACCCGTGCAAGGTAACTGTCCCTCAGCAGGTCATGACTGTTCTGCCCCAAAGAGAATGATTGGTGTGAAGGCTGGGCAGAACCCTCTTGAGAGATTCCCACAGCCTCACGCACAGCCGCCCATTAGAAGGGCCAGCTGTGGGCTGCTGTCCCATGTGTCAGGAGTTGATTTCCTCCTGGACTCTGTCACTCGCTCACTCAGTGCAGTAGGTTAGTAAATACGGACTTATGCACCGAGTGGATGGTTTTCCTTTGGAAACTTAGAGGATCCCAACATATTTTCGAGACCACACTGGCAAGAATGCAGTCTTTAAATAAGGGGAAGCAGAAGGAGAACAAAAGAAAGATTTAAATTACATTATGACATAGGAATTCCTTTATTCATATAACTTGACAGTAATTTTCTCAAGGGCGAAACAACCTCCCTTATCAGAAGCTCCATTCTGAAGCTACTGAATTGGAATCCTGGGAGTCTGTTTGGGAAATCCGTCTCTTTAGGAAGCTCCTAAGGTGATGGTGCTATGGTATACAATTTCCAGAAATGATTTGTGCAAGCAATAAAGCAATATTCTTCTTTGCGTGTTTTAACAGTGCATCAACCAGACACTAGCACCAATTCTAAACTAAGTATTTATGTTGATCAGGCTCTTAGAGGTAAATTTTTGAGTTGTCCTGAAGCATTTACATACCTGGGTTGGATCAGCTTGCCAGCTAAGTTCTAGCTCTTTAGCACACAGCTCAGGCTTCTTGTCAAAACCCCCAGGAGCTTTATAGACATCTACTGCCTGGAGCACACCCCAGCCCAGCCACTCAGGACCTGTGGGCAGAGGGCCAGGCTCCCAGAGGGTGCCAAGTATGGCCGAGAAGGTGGTACTTGTCCATCTTCTTGTTCTGCCTCCTCGGTTGTTACAGAATGTTTTCCAGATGCCTCTTCCACTAATGGTATAAATAAATATATTCCATTTAGTGATTTTGATTTTATCCAGCAATTTAAACCTCACTGTTTTTATTACTTGAAGGCTGACTTGATTTCGTTGTTATTAGTATTCTTTGGCCTTGATTTAATTTATCTATAAATGCTTAGTGTTCCTGGTCCAGGCTAGAAGCAAAATAGGCTTTTTGGGGCATATTTTTATACGGCAGTTACCAGAAATCCTGCGTGGGCTGAATCGGGTTATAGAAAATGCTAATGGCTTTCATTTCATCGTACTCAAGAGGTGACGGCAGTGAGGAGAGTTTGCTCACACTGCTGAGCAGACACAGGCAACCCGGGAGACCTCTGAAAAGAGACCCAGAATTAGGCGTGCGCTGTCTTTTTCCAGGAGGCTCTTGGTGGGGCACAAGGTCCATCAGTCCTGAAAAGTGAAAGTCACATAGCCCCAGCCCTTGCCCAGACTTTGAAAGTCAGGAACTTGCATTGCTCGTCACTGGACTTGATCTGAATTAACCCAGGATGAAGAAAAGTAAATGATAAATGTGTGCCATTTATCATTTACTTTACTTTCCTCAGTCCAAACAGGTTTTTTATTCTTTTTTTCAGGATTCGACAGGAACAACAACATTTTTAGGATTCACTGCTGCGGGCTTTGTGGTATTCCAGGGAAATAAGAGAATCCACCTGATAAAATGGTGAGTACTGCTTTGGAAAACTGGCTTACAATTGTCCTTAATATTTCTTTGCTCTTTCTTTCTTTGACCTTTTTTTGTGTGTGTGCAGTGCCGGGTGGAATGTCTAGTATCCGTTTCTTTACCTTGGAGCTTTAAGATAAAGGGATTTATCACCTTTGAGTGGAACCCAGTCTAGATTGCCCCATGTGCGGAAGTGGATTTGTCAATCTGGAGGCACCTCAGGAGACCTGAGCTTCGGGGCCCTGCGTTCAGTGTTTTGTTGCCAGAAGCTTCTGCTGACCTGGCCAAAGAGGGGACTCAGTCCAGACCGAGGTCCCGTGGCTCCCAGGTCCCTTCTCACTAGATCCCACCCCTTAAAGGACGACTGCCTTTCGATAGTGAGCTTCCAGCGTGTGGAACTTCGGGGATCACACTGTGGCAGTGCTTTGGAGCAACTCAGGATCTGCTGTATCTCACTCTCCTCCCTCCTCTTCTCTTATCGACTCTTTGGTGCAAACACACCCTTTGTTACTCAGAGTATCAGTGAAGTCACTTGTGACAAAGAGGAGCAAGCTTATGTACCCAAAGTGGCTTACAGGTAGGAGGGTTGGTGCACAAAGCCCAAATCCAGAATCAGAGTACTTAACTCCTCCCTGAACTTAATTGCCCGACAAGTCCATGAAACATTCGGGTCTCCTCTTTCTTCTCTGCTGTCCCAGGTCGGTAACTTGTCAGGTTCATAAGATAGCTGTGAACATCCGTCTGGCTTCGTGTCACACGAGGGTCCAGGATGTGGAGGAGAGAAGCCCCTTCCATGTGTTTGCTTTTAAAATAAGGAGACCTCTTAAAGAATCCATGTGGACTTCCTGTAGTTTTGGTTGGTCAGAATTGGGTCACATGTGCTTGCTGAGAAGAATGGGAAGTCCCTCTCTGTGCCGGCCAGTCAGACTGTTCCCTTGTGGCTGGGCAGAGCGCAATCCGCATGAACACATGTGTGAGGGATGATGAAGCCTGGGTTGTGTCAATAAAGAAGTGAGAGGGTGAGGTGACCAGTAGCGCCCACTGTATCCAATCAAGGGGGCGAATGGTTTTGCTGTGGATGGAGGAATGTTGGACATTATATGTACTTTGGACTATTGTGAAGGTTTGGTCTTATTCATACCTGCAGCTTGACTCAGTTTCCTTTTTCATGGCCCCTGAAAGGCTTATTCCCCTGGGACTTGCTGGGTTCTGGGCTCTCCCTGAAGACTCAAGCTCTGAGTCCTGGGCTGTGGAGCTCTTGATGGGCCACTGGGCATCTTCAGTCCCCGGATTGGGACTGCTCTCTTGCGCCCACTGGAATCGCAGTGTCCTGGTTCTCTTGGCTTCAGGATTTCTCCTACTGCCTCTCTATCAAATCCTTTCCTTTCCTCAGCACTCTCTCCTCAGCGCCTGCTTTTCTTTCAGGCCGTCTCTGCTAGAGTAACATCAGTTAGGTAATGCACACGCCACACCCTTCCACACACCTTCTGCTCTTTTCTTAATGGTAGCTCTCCCTTTCTAAGTCTCCCAGCTCCTCTAAAGATCTTCTTTGCCCTCTCTGTCATCGTCTTTTTCACAACTCATATTTTAAATCCTCACCCTGTGCCCAGTTACTTTTCTTCTTCCACAGTTAGCATTCTCAAAACTTTAACATATCACTTAAATTCTGTGACTCTCAGTGTACCCATCCATAAAATGGAGATCAGTTGTATCTTGCCGCCTTGGAAGGAGAGAAGGAGATGGAGGAAAGCAATTGAAACAATGGGCGTGAGTGCTTTGCAGACCTGTTTTGATTTGTGAACTATAAAGTGTTACAGGAGGTATTATCTGCCATTTTTCCTCTGTATTTTTAACACCTTGCAGAGATGCCCCAATGTTAGTCGCTTTTGGTCCATCCCAGAACAGCTTCCCTAGGGACTCCTGCGGACTTCGGGGATTGTGGGTAATTCGGGGCCTTCCCCATCCTACCTACCCTAGGGCTGCAAAGGGCTCAGGGAACCCGAAGGATGTTAGATCTTTGGGTTTCTGAATCGCTTGAACCTGAGTAATGTTGGAACCTGGTACCTCTCAAATGCAGGTTAGTTTCAGGTGTTTTCCTCCCTTGATGTTATTTTCTTTTTCCAAGTGTGCAGGAGAGTGGAGACAGATAGTCTGTGGACCATTTGTGGCTTTTTACATCTTTCTTCTGTCCTGCTCTTGCTTGTGTTCCTGCTGTGGTGTTGATGTGGACCTCGTCTTTCCTGGCCTCTTCTTAGGCATACGTGTTGTAACAATAATGTGTATATTGCTAAAATATATTTTCTCCTTATGTCAGTCCTAGTTGTATGTTTCTAAATCCAGCTTTGTCACTCTGGAAAATCCTCTTCCTAAGTTAAAAATGGGTTAATGAGACTTTACTGTTCCAGGTACCCCAGGAGCACAGAGGCCACATCAGTGTTCTAGGAGTTACATCAATGCAATACAAGTAGAATTATGTTCTCTCTGTACACACATCTTCTCATTAAGGAGGCTTCTGGGGCCTGCATTCCAGGAAGGTTTTAACCAAACAGCTCTTTAAAATAAAATCTAAAGTCACCCTTTCAACCACAGTTTGTCATTTACCAAGTTGTTCTCACAATTTTGAGCATTTCAGCATGTAATAAAACAATTCCTTTGTAAACAAGGACAGCAGGAGTGAAAAATTTGCAGTGTGGTATATGTGCTTCTTGGAGCTGGGTATAGAAGAGTGAGAAAGTCAGGTGCTTTGAATCTGTATTATTTCATTAACTGAATCTGAGATAATCATATTCCGCCAGCCTTGAAAAGTGAGCAGGCCAGTTAATGCTTTGGTTGTTAATATTCATAAACACTCTTGAGTTCCTTGGAAGAAAGACATAGCCTAACCATAAAAAATGAGAGAAGTAATTCTGGATTGTCTGTAAATCCTCTCTTGGGAAGAAAATTGGTGTATCACTCACTTGGGGCATCTCATTGCTCATTAGACCTTCACCGATGACAAGGTGATACCTTAGTCAGCAGATTCCTGTGGAAGAGCCAGGTACTTTGGTTAACTGCCACTCTGTTCTTCCTTCTCACCCAGAGATTTTCTCTTCATAGGTCAGATGTCTGCAAATTGAAGTTTGAAGGGAAGACATTTTACGTGATTGGCACACAGAAGGAGGTCAGAGACTGTTTTCCTCACTACTTGTTGTGTGTGCATGTGTAAGTGTGTGTGCATGGGGGAAATTCAGGGGTAAAATACACCTTAGTGTCGTGGCCCCCAAAGACTGGGATTTTTGAGTGCGATGATAATGGAAGCTATAGGCTGAAAACATTTTAGAGGTAAGCAAACACTGGGTTGCACAAGAATAAAATAGGTGAGCAATGCCGACTATACAGCACTGGGTACAAAACAGGCTGGGATAAACTTGAGGAATAAAGGATAGATTTGCTTTATTTCTTTGTGCCAAGGAACACAGGTATGAAACAGATGCAGAATGCTGGATAGAGTGTTACAAACAGTCTCTGAGCCTCGAGAGTCTGAGAGACAAAGGAATTACCAGATAAAGGTGCTTCACCACGGAATGCATTTGGGGTGGTGGTAGCAAAATGCTGGGCCTCAGAGCTGGCTCTGAAGTTTGCAGATGTTCTTGATGAGCTCAATTACTAGTTACTCAAGCGTGGAAAATAGGTTTTAAGACTAATCCCGGTCTGGGCTGGGGATTTAGCTCAGTGGTAGAATGCTTGCCTCGCAAGTACAAGGCCCTGAGTTGGATCCCCAGCGCCAAAAAAAAAAAAAAAAAAAAACAACTAATCCCAGTCTGATAGAAAGATAGATGATTCGTGGAGTGTTAAGAAGGATTATGAAGCTGCTTTGTGTCAGAAACAGGGCTCAGATAGACTAGTGATGTCTGCAGTGGGTGGGTAGAAATACCATTTCCACCGCACTTTAAAAAACACAGTGATGTGCAAAATTATTTCGAATCTATGGGCAGGAGGTAATACAAGTAGGTGAAACCTGAAGGGGAAATAGCAACCATGTTGAACATGCCCTTTCTTGTTTTGTTGTTTCTTATTAGAAAAAAGCCATGTTGGCATTCCACACATCAACACCGGCTGCCTGCAAGCATCTCTGGAAGTGCGGGGTGGAGAACCAGGCCTTTTATAAGTAAGGAGCTTTTATTCATTTAATAATAGGTGTCAAAGGCGCTTGTGGAGCCCTTTATGTTTTGCAAGTGCTGTATATTCATTCCTTTTAAAAACAGCTTTTTATTATATTTAAGTGAATTATAAATTTGGGGCATTGTTCACTATGGCTGCAGACATTGCTGGCCTGGCCAAGTCCTGAGCTTGGTGTTGGGTGTTTCCCATAAAATCACTGTGGGCTATTTTTTTTAAATTGTTGTTTCCATGGAACAAGTCATAGAATCTATTTCTGGTTTCTGGTCCCTCAGAAGAAGATCTTATGATGGAGTGTAGCACAAGTGGTTTTTATTTTTCAAATAGTCAACAGATTTACCTGAGCGGGTATAGGGAATTGAGGTAGGGAAACCAGCAATATAGGGCGTAATCTACTGTAGCCAGCTAGGCTCAGCTCTACTCAGCTTCAGGTGCTCTCGCAGATGGGTGAAGGGCAGAGCTGTTTGTCTGCTGTGTGCCCATTCATTTGGTCGAGGGTTGCTTTGGGGGCAGAGTTAGTGTTCTCTGGCACTGGCCTACTTATAGTCTGGGTTGGGTGTGTCCTCATGAGGGACCTTTGTCCCAGACTCATGGGTGTTCCTAGTGAGGGCTTAAGTACAAAGGTTTACTGGTGAAATGTCGTCAAGCTTGTAGAGCCATGGAGGCTGGGTGGGTAGGACTGCGGAGGTTGCTCGTGGGGCTCCCGGGTTCAGGAGAGGGTCACACCGAGGATCTATCCATGAATTCCACCTTCTGCTCTGTGAGACCCACTTGATGACTGGGAGAGCAGTAGTAAAGGACACAATGAGGCTCTAGCCCTGCCCTGTCACCAGCACCACTCACCCCTGGGACTCATCCAGGTGACTTTTGCTCATTTTCCCCACAGTGAGATTCTTCCTTACTCATCAGACTCATTTCACTGAAAATGCTGAATCTTTGAGCTTCTTGGACTTCGGCTGATGAGGACCATCAGGAGAGAACAATAATTTAAATAATGATGTTTAAACTTGTTTTTAGCCATAGAATTCTTTCCTTTAAACTGAGGTATAGGCGAAGCCTAGAATATAGGAGATGAAAGTAGAGACGCTGCGGTCATAGAGGGGGCCCGAGTTGGGACTGGAGAGTGGAGACCCTTCACCCATTCCTCATGGCTCCTGGGGTGAGAGTGGTTCAGTCTTCCTGGGCTTTCGCAGGGTTGGCAGTGAGAGTCCCATGGCCCAGAAACCCCTGAGTACTGGGCCTTAGCGGGAGCATAATGAGCCTGTCCACGAAACGCCACACTTCTGGAGCAGCGGGAAGTGGAGCTGTGGATCAGTGACCTTCCCACAGCTGTCACCAGCCCCGGAGCCTGGTGAAAGGGATCGCTGGCCTCAGAGACGTTGGTGTGTCTAGAGCGCTGTGTCTCTATCAGAGTACAGAAGCAGAAATGCAGTTCGACACTTTAATCAGAGCCTAGGGGTTTTTGTTTTTTAAAATTGAAATCTAATTTACATGTCGTAAAATTTACCCTTTTAAAGTGTACAATTCAGGGATTTTTAGTATAATCCACAACATTATCCAACTGTCACCATTATCTGATTTCAGGACAGTCTTCTCTCTCCTGAAAGGAACTTTATACCCATTAGCAGTCATTCCCTAGTCCATGGCAATCACTAACCTACCTTCTGTCTTTATGGATTTAGCCGTTTTCTACATTTTCATATAAATGGAATTATAGACAATGTGGCATTTTGTTCCTGGTTTCTTCCACTTGGCATAATATGCTCAAGCTTCCTCTATATTGTAATATGGGTCAGTGCTTGATTCCTTTTTATGGTTGAATAATATTCCATCAGATGGATTCACATCATTTTGTTTATCTACTTGTCTGCTGATGGACATTTGCGTTTCCTCTCTTCAGCTATTATGAGGAATGTTACAATGAACATTCACATACGAGCTTTTTTGTGGACAGTTCCCCTGAGTTTATACCTCACAGTGGAGTTACTAGCCTGTATGGTAATGCTCTACACTTAGCTGTTTGAAGATCTGACTGTTTTTGGAGTCTAAGTTTTGGAAATCCTCCATTCCGCCTATGATGAAATAGGTTCCTGTCAAAAGATAGTTTGACAACATTCAGTTAGTTATTTTCAGGGAATATTTTCTCACAAACGAGGGAGTTGGTAAATGGAGGCAGGAGTCAAGGCAGAGCCGAGATGTATCATGGAAAACTTTTGGTGTAGATTTTGACACACACGTCTAGACCAGATCTGATGTATCCAAGCCTGAGAATGAGGTTCTGCTTTTCGTGTATTTCCTGAAGATCGCAGGCATTGAAAACGGGTTTCCTAGGTCAAATTGATAAGCATGGTTTATGTCTTTAGGAGATGTTAATTTCACAGTAGAAACCGAAAGGAAGAGGGAAGTTAAAATGGTAGCGGGGACTCCGGAGGGGAGGGTGCCTTGCTCCTGCGGGACTTGGGGCAGAAAATCCTTCCAGGTAGAGGAAAGGCATCCCAGCCCAGGTGAGGGACCAGGGCAGGAAAGTAGAGGGCACCTGCTGGGCAGGATGAGGCTGCCCACACCTGGAGCAGAAGGGAGGAGACAAGGGACCAGGAGATTTTCGGCCAGACACGGAGGGCTGGGCCTGCCTGAAAGGAGCAGTGGAGGTGTGACAGGCGTGATTGGTCACTGATGACCACAGCCACTGGGAAGGGAGTGTAGAGGCCTTTCTCAGCCAGCTCAGTGGGGACAGCTGGGAGGGACTTTCACACAGACATGAAGATTCTGTAGTGAAATTGTAGGGTCCCTAGAAGGAATAACTTAGAGACATCACTTGACACTTTTCACGTGTTGTTTTATCATGTGTGAGCAAATCAGTTAGTAGACAGAGTCGAGGGCAAAACTAGAATTGAAAGAGAGGTAAGAGGGAGAGGAAGGCTGCGGTTGGGAGTCTGGTTGGTACACGTGGGGATCAGTGGATTAGCTGGCAGCTAGCGAGGAGGCCAGCCTGGCACTTCTGTCATTAACTAGGCCAACGAAGCAGTCACAGACATCCTTCCGGGCATTGGCAGGTGCTTGAGACCCACAGGGATTAGCCGTGAGCCCACGTGACAGGTTGTGTGCAGTCGGCCTCTGCTGCAGTTAGGTCAGGGTGCCCTGCCTTGCTCGTTAGCACTTCTTGTCCTTTCTGTTTGTATTGATCTGTTATTTGCCAGAAGTTTTGGTTCCTCCTCCCTTATCCCGTCATCATTCTTGTTCCTTAGAGAAGGCTCTCTGGCCTCAGTCTTCTCATCTATAGAACGGAGGAGAATGGAACTGTGTGTTTGTGTGCATCCTGTGGCGTCACACAGTGAGCGTGGGCTCTGGAGGTAAACAGACTGGGTTTGGATCTCACCTCTGCCACTTCCTAGCAGCGTGGCCTGGACCAAAGCCCTCGAACTCTGAGCTTCAGCTTTGTTGTCATCTGTCACATGCGATGGTAATAATAACCTGCCTCACAGCAATCCATTCAGCAGGGCACATTAACCACTAATGAATGGCTGCTGCTGCTCGATTCCTGCTGCCCATCGGAAATAGCGGAAAGCATTTTGAATACCAGCTAGATGTGGAGCCCCTCGCCTTGTCTCACAGGGCTCAGATTCTGTTCACGCTGGGCGTCGGTGCCTGCTTCCTCTGCTGCTCCGACCCTTTCCCAGGAAGACAGAGGCCCTGGCTCTGCCTCTGTTTGGCCGGCGTAGCTGGCTCTGGTTTCAGCAGGCACAATAAGAGGTCGATCCTGTTTCCTGGGTTGGGGTGGTCTGCTCCTTCTGTTGTTACTTCACGGGCCGTGGGATCCAAGAGGTCTGATGGTTGCTGCCTATAGCTTCTCCAGGGTGCTTTTAGGATACAAATGTGCTGCTGGTTGTCAGCTGGCTCAGGGCCGCTGATCTAGTCGGAAAGCTTTGGCTCAGAGATCTGCTGTCTGGGAACAGAGCCCAGAAGCAGAAACCCTGAATTTCCTGCTGACTCTGGATCCCAGGGGCTCCCTGACACAGACTTAGTTACCCATTACAAGCTGCTTTTATACCACATGTTGTCCAAGTGCCACCAGCTCCAGGGTATTGGAGCGCGTGATTGCCGGGACTGGCTCAGGGAAAACACACCAGATGGACTGGGGCATTGAGCGGCCGACTGTTATTTTAATTCAGAGATCCTTTATCTCACATCTGTTTTATGCTGTGTTTTGTCCGGGCACTGGGGACATGAGGGAGGCTCGGATGGCACTCCCTGTCCCTCGTTAGTGTGGAATTATGTTCAAGGGATAAAGGCAGCCTCTAGTAAGTTTCTCACTTGGAATTTGAAGTTCTAGAGGAACAATAATATAGAAAATGAACCCAGACTTGCTTCCCACACTGATGCCTGTTTGACTTCAATGAGCACATGAATTACCAAGAATCTTATTGAAATGGGCATTCTGGTTCTTCTCCAAGTCCTGAGTGGGCATCGGATTCCTATTTCTAATGGTTCCCAGGCGATGCTATGCTGCAGACCCACAGACTACACTTTGAGTAATAAGGTCCTAATCCTGTATTTCTCAACCCTGACTACACATTAGAGTCACCAGGGGGCACTTTCCTAATATGCCAGTGGAGTGGGTCCTTAGATACTGCTGCAGACCCAATTAAATAAGAACCTGAATTCTCACCAAAACTTGTATACGAATGTTCACAGCAGTGGTATTCATCATAGTTAAAGAGTGGAAATAACCCAGGGGTCCAAGCATCTGAAGGGAACAAGCCACCCTGACCCAGGAAAAAAGATCAGAGCTCTGCAGTGCCTACAGAAACCATTAAAACACAATTCCAGTTGGACACAGCTGGAGGAGGGCCAGGACCTCTGCTGTGGAGGAAGCAGGAATGAAATGTGATCTATCCTTACAATGGAGTATTATTCGGCCTTTAAAAGGAATCAAGTCATGCATGGTGCATGCTACAATATGGATGCACCATGAGAACATTCTGCGGTGTGATAGAAGGCATTTGCAGAATTCACTTAAGTGTATGATTCATTGATATAAATCCAGCATAGGCAAGTACACAGACAGAAAGTAGATTAGTGCTTGCCTCAGACTAAGGGTAGGGACATGAAGCAGAGAAACTAGTGTATCTACAGGGTCACTAGTTCCACTAATGGAACCCTCAGGCTGACTCCACAACTGTGAATTCTAAGCCTCGGCTCAGCCACTGCCAACTTGGAGTTGGCCCTCCATTGTTTCCTCTCTGCATGGGACAGCAGAAGTGCCAGCCGAACAATAGACTTGATCTTGGACAAGGCAGAAGTCTTGTATAGGGGCCTCGACATGGCCGGCTAGAGGAGGAGGCACATCATGGAAGCTGAAGAAAGGTGTACTGAGAGGGAAGAATCTGGAAGATTCAGTATGGCTGAGTAGAGGGAGAGCTATATTGGAGAGACTCAGAGAACATCAACAAGAAACAGAGGAGGAGGAGCTGTCATAAAAGGACAGAGACATGAGAGATGGATTAATCAATGACAATGTGATGACCATGTCTGAGTTCGGATTTGAAGATTCTAACCCAAAGAACACAAGCCAGAGACCACCGTAGAACATTGCACAGGACAGAGAGAACCGCATTGGGATTGAGAGAATGAGTGGCGGTTGAAACCTGCAAGGAAAACACTGGCCACTGCTCCCAGAGCGGCCTTCCATAGTCAGCAGTTGGTGAGTGATCTCAGTCCAGCACCTGCCACCAGTATTGTGACGTGAGAGCTGGCAGGGATGCCATTATAGCGAAGCGCTATATTTGAACCTGGGTCGCAGAATAGCTTCTTGGCTCCAAGCCACACTCCACACTGTCAGGTTCCCAGAGTGGATGAGGGAAGAATAGCCCAGGGAGACAGCTGGCACTTGGAGAGCAGGCTGGAGGGAGTCCTGCTGAGGGGCTGGAGCTGGAGAACACGGAGCCGGCTCCTGCGGTCAGAGGCCAGGTTCGGCCTGAGTTACACAGGACTGGATGGTCACATTGTTCACCTGTCCCCACTGTATGTGGATGTCTGCATCCAGCACCATTCTGGGGGCGGACTGCCACCTTTAACTTCCAGCATGAGCAGAGTCCCGTCCTGACTTGGGCTCTGCTCCTTATTCCTAGGCTGTGGGAAAGAACCATGCATCCGAAACAATAGAAAGCTTTTTTTGCTATTTTCCTCTTTCTGTTCATTTTCCCTCAATTTTTATTCTATTGTGTTCCCCTTTGTTTCTTTTATGAGTGTGTGTGTCTACACATGCACTTCTCTTTCTCTTGGTTTTTTTTATTTTTATTTTTTTACTTTTTAAATTTTTTTATTCCTTTTTTTTATTCCTCTTGGTTTTTATTCCAGTATAATTTATAGGAGGTGAGGGAATTCTCTCTTGTTCTTTTTTATTGCTTCTATTTATATCCATATCTTTTTGCTTGACTTCGTTCTCCTGTTTCATAGCCTTTCTCTATTTTTCTTTTCTTTCTTCTCCCCCTTTTCATTTGTCTCCCTTTAAATTTTTCCCTAATATTTATATTAGTTGTAGAATACTTTCTCATTCCCATTTCTCACTACCAGTTTTAGATCCAGTTTTCCCTGTTATCTCTATCTACTTATGTAATATACCTCTACCACCATTGGGATCCTTTGCCTCCTTCTATTTCCTCCTTCCCATACCATATAGCAGAGGAATTTTACAAAAACAAACACTTTTTTTCTGTTCTTCTCCACTGCCCACAGCATTATCTGGTCCCCAACCCTCTAGGCTTTAGATAATTGATTCTATAAAATTATTGTTGAATGCTTTTTTTTTTTTAACCATAAGAGGAGACATAGCTATCACATTTAGTGCATATTTTATGTGAGTCAATACTGGGGCTGCTGTGATGCTTACACTATAACTGTGGGTTTCTTCTCTAGGCTGAAGGGAGATCCAAAAGTGGGTTTTGTGGTTCGTTTTCAACTTTCCTTAATAGATACCAGTGTAACTGATTAGGCTGTTACTACCATAACTGATTTGGTTACATAAGAATACTCCCGACTCAGTGGACAGTTTTGTGCCGGTGAATCTGTCTGTCAATTCTACCATCACACCCAGGGAGAGGGACAGTAAGAGTTTCTAACTCAAGAATTTGGACTGGGTCAGACTCTGCAAGAATGCCTGCAATCTGGTGGGGAGAACCTGAGTCTGAGTTAGCTTCAGTATTGCAGGGGAAGATTCAGAGGAGTTATTGTAGTGTGCACACTCAGACTCTCTGCCAAAGAAGCTACACTGGAATCATTTATACAGTGTCTCACTGACATATTTAATTGGTGTTCCTATTGGATATCTTATAGGTTTGAGATGTTGATGCTTCCTGATTTGTTTAGTAGTGTGGGGTTATGTTATGTTGTTTTATGGTTTTTTGTGTTTTAGATTTTTACTTTTGCATGTTTTTTCTTCCATTGGCTCTGATTCAATAGGTTTCTAGATTCTCTCCCTTGTCTCAGCTCCCTATCTAGCTTCTTCCTCAAAACCCCAAAGCAATACTATTACCATATATTTTTATTCCTTTTCCAAACATATAAAGTCTCCTCCCAAGTTTTAATGTCCCATACTTAGCTCCCCACAGTCAATTCTGTCTTCTCTAGTATTAACCCTCAATCCTCTCCATCCTAAGCCTTTGGCTGTCCTTTATCTTATGTAGCCTATTATCCTACCTACCATCAAGTTCTGACAAGCACATAGCTTTCTTCAATCAGAAAGTAAACCTCCTTCGTCCCATATCTTGCCCTTGCCCCCACAAAATATCCTTTGAAAACTCTCCATACTGACCCTTCAACTCAACTAAAAGTACTGCAACAGAATCAGACTCCACATATACTTCTTTTCTCATCTGTCACTATCTCCCCCCCACAGACCTCCCACTTTAGTGTCTTACATTCCTCATCCGACCACCTTCCATTCTTCTCCCTCCATTTCATCTACCTTATTGCAGAACAATTACAAATAATAAATGGTCAGAGTGTGCATAGAGGATAAACAAAATAGGGAAGTGTAACTGTAAGGACTGTCATATAGAAGTGTTAAGATTGAATCTGTGGATACTGTTATAACCAGAAGTAATTCTTACAGCAAAACATAGGGATAGAGTCCAAATCATTTAAAGTAAGTAATGGAAGGAGTAAATACTTGCAGTAGACACACAAAGCTGAAAGTTACTCACAGGGAGGCAATATCCCATTACAAATCTCCATGTAAGCCAGAAGCTCTTCTCACTTTTCTAGTCCTCAATCTGCAGTAACCCTCCCAAAGGAGGGGGAAACAGAGGGGGGTATATGTGTAAAAAAATACACACACGTGCACGCATGCACACACACAAGAGCGTGAGGAAGCAAGGCAACAGAAGAAATGAACTTCCCCAGAGACCAGCTGGGTGTCCCTGTGAGCTCAACTGCTTGAGCAGAGTTGTGCAGGGTTGGGACTTTGACGGGGTGTTGAAGTGAATGTGCGAGAGGCCAGCTGGAAAGAAGCCAGCAGCTGGAGGAGAGTGAGCTGCTGTTCTAATGAGGTTGTGAATTCGTTGTGTTCCCTGGGAAGAAAGCTCTTCTGCTGGGCCTGCTGAGGGTGGGACAGCCTGGTAAACAGCACCTGGAGCATATCATCAGTGTTGGAGCTCTTTGTCTGTTTTCAGAGCATTAATCATGGTTCCCTGGAACCTCTAGACATTAGAGGATTGGCTTTGGTAGCTCAGCAGTGAGAAGGCAGTGGAGAGGTTTAGAGAGTGATGTTAAGGACAGAGGAGGAAATGAAGGCAAGCGTGAGGAAGGAAGGCCAGGAAACTATCACGTACTGATCAGGTACTGTGCTGGGTGCTTTCAGCTCCTTTAGTCTAATGCCCCCCTCCTCAGAGCACCGTGCAATAGGTATTAGAACACCTTCCCCCTTTGAAATACATGGAGGGGGCTGGGGATGTAGCTCAGTGGTTAGAGTGCTTGCCTAGCAAGCACAAGTCCCCGAATTTGATCCCTGGTACCAAAAGATAAATAAAATAAAATAAAATACATGGAGGAACCAAACCCAGAAAAGCTACATGATGTAGCGAAGGTCACAGAACTGGAGGCCAGTGAGAATCTGGGCCACCTTCTTTCAGGTGAAATGTCATCAGAGGAGAATTCAGGGACCCTGAGGTTCTCAAAAGCAAGTGGGCTGCCTTGCATCAAGTTGGGGTGCTTGATTAAGAGCACCTCTCCAGACCTGCTGAATCACAATGTTGAATGACCAAGCTTGAAAACATGGTTCATACCTTCTTCGGGAGTGACCGGCATCAGCCAGGTTTGGGAAGTGGTGCACTGGATTTGTGTAGCGCAACCAGCCGCCACTCTCATTGTCCTGTCTCATTTCCCTCCTTCCGGTGGTGTTTGTTTCCAGTCTTCAGCAGGTTGTGCCGTTTGAACTTTCTGTCTACACTTCCTGTTAAAATTGTGTTGGAGATGTCACACATTCTGGGGGACTACCTGGACTTTCGGGCGGGCCAGAAATGAACAGAAACGTGCACCTGTGTCGAATGGCACAAGTAAGCATCCTGGGGAATCAGAAACCAGGAGGAAGCAAATGCTTTTTCCCTCCTCTCATCCTTAGCTTGCTCTATGAAATGTATCTGTTGGCCTGTTTTTTCTCAGTCATTTCGAGGTTTTGTGGGGGCAGGGCAGGAACAAGCTTCCCACCAGGAAGCCCGCCGGATCTTAGGCGAGGGTCGTGGTGTCCCCGGGACTCCCGGAAGAGCTAGAGCTGGGGCTGAACCGTGTCTCCGGCAGGTCCCTGTGGCAGGAGGCTGACTGACTGCTGTGGCAGTGTCAGGTGTCACTTCTGTAAAAGGGGTGCAAAGTAGAGTTTGAATTTCCAGACCCAGGTGTATTAGCCAGCTGTCCCATTGCTGGGACAGAGGAGCAGAGGTTTGCTTCGGTTCATAGTTTCAGAAGGTCGTCCACGGCCAGCTGGCTCCAAGGCAGAAATTGTGGCGGAAGAGTGTGGCAGGGGAAAGCTGCTCAACTCACAGCAGCCAGGAAACGGAAGAGTAAGGAAGAGTCCAGGCCAGAGTTGTGCCCTTCAAAGGCACACCACCGTGATCCCCTCCAACTGCCCGCTTCCCACCAGCACATACAGCTGCGAACTCACCAGCCGATGAATCCACTGCCGATGCAGCGCGCTGTGAGCCAGTCAGCTTCTGAAAGCCCACCTCTGAACGCGTGAGACTTTGGGGGAACATTTTAGATCTAAGCCATAACACTGATTAAAGCTCTTTACCATTTTTTAGTAGACCACTTTGCCCCGAAGATACATAGAGTAAAAAAATAATAAACAAGTGGAAGCTTCTGAAAGATTTTTTTCTTGTCCCACCTCCAAAGACATGAGAGTAACCACCCAGCCAGGAAGAGATGGGGACAGAGCAGGGCGTTCTTCTCTGGGCTTCCGGTAGGGAAGGCACCAGGCCCACAGCTCTCCAGGCGGTACAGATGGGCCTGGAGCAGGTGTGTTTTCACAGAGGAGGGAGGGCACAGGCGGGACCTCTCAGCGTGAGTCGCTGGACATTTTTATCCTCTCGGCTGGGTGTGGTCTGAGAGGAAGCTCTGGCCAGCAGCCTGTGCTGCCAGTCCCAAGTGCCCACATGTCAGGACTTTCCACCATGTGGACCTCACACGGCCCTGTCTGTCCTCAGAGGTCCCCACCGTGTCCTCTGGGCCCTGCCCTCACAGAAACCCCCCGGCCGGGCCTGCACCTCCTTCTCTGCCAGTCTCAGGCTCCCTGCTGCTCAGGTATCCGGTGTTCTGTGTCAGCCCAGGACGTTTACAGGGAGCCTGGGGTGTGTGGGATGGGACTGCTTTGTCAAATATTATTACTATGGCTTTCTGTTGTTCTTTGGCTAAATCCCCAAGTCCTTAACAAGGATAGCTTAAGTCAGGTCATATAAGATCAGACTGGTTGGTTTTTTCTCTAGGTTTGTCTTTCTCTGTTTTATGTAGCTACACATTCACTTTGCTTTCTTCACTAGGAAAACAAAATGTGTCTCTGTATGATAACAAGAACAATACCGGAACCTAGGTGAACACACAGTAGGTCTTCCTAGCTCTGTAATGCTCACACTGAGGGCTTTTGTACCTGCTGGCCTTTCTGCCAGGCATCCCCACCCCACATACCAGTGTCTCCAGGCTAAATCTTCCTGCCGGAATCTCAGCTGAAATGTTCTTTCCTTCGGGCACCTTCTGTGTCCCCCCAGGCTGTCTCGGCTGTACTTCCCTGCGCTCTGGTCACATCTTTTCCTTCACAGAAAGCCCACAGCATTCACTTCTGTTAACATCTGTGGTTATTGGATTTGTGTTAATTTGTTCTCCGCACCTTTCACACTGCGAGTGTAGGACCATGAGTCTCCCGAGCTCAGCTTGGTGAGCAGACAGGGCCAAGGCTTAGTTCATATTGATGAGCTACTCGAATAAGGCTTCGGTGGGCTCAGAGGTGGGGATTCCTGCCTGCCATGCGCGCTTTGTGCTCAGGACCCTATCGGGCGTGTCGGTGGTGTGTGTGACTTGTGAATATCAGTATTTTAAAGGACCCTGAACTCTGGGAGACCCACTTGGTGTGTGTGACTTGTGAATATCAGTATTTTAAAGGACCCTGAACTCTGGGAGACCCACTTGGTGTGTGTGACTTGTGAATATCAGTATTTTAAAGGACCCTGAACTCTGGGAGACCCACTTGGTGTGTGTGACTTGTGAATATCAGTATTTTAAAGGACCCTGAACTCTGGGGGGCCCACTTTTTCTGTTTGGATTTAATTGCATAAGGCTTAAAATGACTAGGGTGGCGTCCTCCTCAGCTATCAGAGTCATTTAGGGCCCTGCGTCCAGCCTCGGGGCAGCCCGTGTCCTTGATTGTTTTCAGCCTGTTGTTGTTGTGATCTTATTTAAGAGTGTGGTTCAGGGGTGCTGAGTCAGTGGTTGGCTGGGCTTCTTGCTCCTTAGTCAACTACTTAGCGTCTTAGTCAACTGCTGGTGTGGATTCTGTTAAAGGGCATCGGCTCATGGTGACATAGAAGCCAGCAGCCACACCCATGGTGACACAGCCTCCTGATCCCTGACTGGATCAGTGCACAGTGGGCTCTCTGTGACACAGCAGCTGACCTGTGGCACAGCCAGCAAGTGCCCCCAGCACCAGAGAACTTACTAACAGCGCTGTGTCACAAAATCCCGTCCTTTCCCTCTCTCTCAGACGTAAACTCAGGAAGAGTCCCTTGTGGTAATCAGTGTTGCTCTCTCCTTTTTGCAGGCCCTGACCTAGTAATGGATAATAAAGGCAAGTGTGTACGTCACTACCAGCATTCAAAAAGAGTGAAAGAAAATAACATTAGACACGAGCAGTGACAGCATTGATTATAATACACATAGAGAAAGTAACTGTTCCTTTGTGAAACTTCCCTTTCAGTGCTGTGTGTAGCTGCTGAGTCAAAATAGAAAATGTATTTCTTTCTTGTGGTCAAAATATCTGATTACCACAGCTCAGCAGCGTATCCTACTTCAGCTTTCCAATGTCATCACCGTATCTGCTTCACTTTTTCTTAAAGGTATGCAAAGTCCAGTCAGATCAAGACTGTGTCAAGCAGCAAGATATTTTTTAAAGGAAGTAGATTTCGATACAGGTGGGTACTGACTGCAGTGAGTACATCACTGTGGTGATGGGCTGGGGTAGGGCCATTTACATTGGAATGTTTTGCTTGTAAGTAACTTCCTCAGGCTTGTGCCCCTGCATAAGCCTTCCATTTCCACTCCGTTAAGCACCCTCTATCTCTGTAGTAACCTTCCCTGTGGAAGAGGGGGAGAGATGAAGTTGTAGAGGTGGCTCAGATCATGGCAGAGTTAAAAAATTGACAGTGTGTACCACTCCTTTTGTGAATGTGTGCATATATTGTGTTTCTGTCTTTTGTAGTGGCAAAGTTGCTAAAGAGGTGGTGGAGGCAAGCTCCAAGATCCAGAGGGAGCCTCCAGAGGTGCACAGGTGAGTGGGCAGTCCCTTCTGGCTCGGATGGGTTCTGGGATAGACAGAGGGATTAAAAGACGGCTTTTCCGTGGATGGGGGTGCGACTCAGTGGTAGAGCACTTGCTTAGCATGTGTGAAGCCCTGGGTTTGAACCCAACACCACAGGCACATAAAACCCTGGCTTTTCCAAATCTTGGCTAATGTCCCTGTGTGTAATGAGATCCAGTGTTAGATAAGGATGCTCCTTCCCTTCCTAGACATCTCTCTCAGATTTAGCTGGGCTGTGACATGAATGCTGCTTGGCTCCCTTGTGAGTCATGTTCTCCACGGACAGAGATTAGGCTTGGGGTGTCAGGGGAGCCAGCAGACTGTGTGCCATGCCCTAGCCAAGCCCTGCCATCCCACCCTTTTAGAACTGCCCCGATCCTGTCTTGTTCCTCAGACGCGGCCAGTTCCCAGCAGCTTGACTTCTGCTAGGCTATTTCACACAGGCAGGGGGCTTACTTGCTATTGAGTCCTTTATTGTCAGGGGCACCCGAATGAAAGAGAGTCTTGGTCATTATCTGTATAAGGGAAACATCTTTGCCAAGGTGGCAGTCTATTTTTAATTCTTGGGAATTAAATATTCTCCAGACTAAGCTGGACTTCACTGCAGTTTATACAACTCATTGCATATCCCAAACTGCAAACATGCCTTAGAGCTGAACATTCTTACCGTAACACCTACCCCTTTTTAGGCAAGACCGCCATAAGCTAAATTTGTTAGGTGTCCCCACATGCTAGTTGATACCTGTCCTTCCTTCCCATCTTTGGAACCCAGAAGTGGCTCATTTATGCCTTGATATGTCAAGTTTCCATTTCAGCTAACCAGGTGACCTAGGTGCTGCTCCTCCTTGTCTCTTGGGGTCAGGGGAGAGGCGGTGGTCCCACAGAAATGAGCCTAGGCCAACCTGATGCAGGCATCTGGATAGCACATCTGTCACAGGGAAGGGAGCTGACAGCCATTTGCAGGAGGTGACGTGCGGATGCTCACTGGTTATAACTCGTGCAAGCCTGCGAGTCAGGCCCTCCACAAGTCCCTCCCTTCAGGAGGCTGCTGCGGAGCTGTGGAAGCTGGGACCCGAAGCTGGAGGTACCTCAATGCAGCACCTGAACCCCTGAAGCCGTTAGTGGCCCGTTGCCCTGCTGCACTGAGGGCATTCCGCAAAGTAGAAAGGAAGAAGAGGAAATAATAAAATACCCCATTTTCAGTCTTTCCAGGACCCTTGGGTTAGAAATAACCCCAGGGATCACTTAGTCCTCTATAGTGCCAGAAAATTTGAATCTTGAACACGTGATTTACGCAGGTCTTGAGTAGTTTTGCTGGCAGACCTAAGCCCGGAACTCCAGTGCCCGAGTTGGAGTCCTGAGTCCCTTTCTCTGTAGCACCCGCCACCCTGAAGTTTTAGGCATTCGCTTAGGAGCTGGTGACCGAGGCAGAGCTACCCCGAATGACTCAGCTTGGTTCTCTTAAAAATAAGAAAGAAAGAAAAATACTTGCTGCTGGGGAGTTATATTTAGAGAGAGAGATTCTAAGAATACAAGACTCTCTAAGAGTCTCATAGCTACCCTCTGTGGGTTAACGAGAGAAGAAAAAAATTGAAAAGAACACAGTACTTTTCTTGTAAATTGAGGTTTGCATAATATAAGGAAATCAAGGTGTTCCGGCTCAGGGCTTCTCAAACTTTAACTTGCACAGCAGCCACACGGTGCGCTGTTAAAATCAGGTTCTGCTTCTAGCAGTCCAGTGATGCCTGATGTCTGCGTTTCTCCACACCCAGCAGGAGACCGCGTGGCTGCTCCACTACAGCTTTTGCTCAGCCAGGCTCTCGGTGGTGTGTGAGGGGTGACGGGAACAGCCTGGCTAGAGTGGGAGCTTTGGTCAGAGGAACTGAACCACCGACTGCAAGAGGGCAGTGGGCCTGTGCTGAAGACTGCGTCAATTCATGGTTCCACCTTTCTGGAGTATTCTAAAATCACCCCAGATACAAATGCAGAACTGGAGGCCTGCTTTACATGCTCTTCTTTCTCTTCTACCACCCTCCTCGAGTGTGAAAGGCCACTGAGTGCACGCTCTCAGGGTGTCTCTCTGGTCCTCAGTTCTCTGGCAGTACCGGGAAGAAGGTGGATAATGTAATGACGTGACCACGCTCAGCTTAGGAAGCAGGAGCTCTGCCATCTTGGTTGTCTCCTACAAAGTACTTGATGCACAGTAAACATGAATGGGCATGTGAACAAGCCGTGCAGGATGACAGTGGCGCCTCTGTCACCTTTTTCTTCTGGGATCTGTCCAAGATTCTTCCGGGGGGACCACTCTCTCCAGAGGCAGCATTGCAGTCGCAGCAGTACTGATGGTTGAAACTTTCATGCTGGTAGTTTTTCCTTTCCACCCAGTTGCATGGTAGGAAATTGTTCCTCTTGGACAATCGTTTCATTTTCTTTTCATTAGTACATGTGTGCGGTGTGTAATGATCATGTTCATCATGAGGAAAAGCTTCTTTGATATGGCTGTCAGTAGTGACAGTAGCAAGTTCCCCTCAGGCGCTGGGTGTCCAGCGATGACTGTTAGTCTAGGACGATGACAACAAGACAATGGATCATCTTTCCTTACACCTGAGATTCTGCTTCTCAAAGGATGGCGGTTCGTGGACTCAGACTTCTTCTGAGGTGTGCAAGTGTAGAGATAGATACACACAGACTGAGGACATCGTCTTGGAATTATTTTTTTTTTTCTTCAAAAAGAGGAGCAGAAGTTAGCTGACATCAGCTAGCTAATCTTTGTTGATGGCAAAATCCCCTGGTAATGCAGTCCTAGAGATTAAAGTACTTTTAAAATTATGAAGTGCCCTACAGATGTGAAGAGATCGTATTATTATCATCTCTCATCTGAATTTGGGAAGCTAGAGGCTGAAAGACCCCCACATATTAAAATCTTGAGCCACCCACAGAAGTGTCTTTCTGCAAGTTACATGGCCTCACTGCAGCCTCAGTTTCTCTCTCTGTAAAGACAGGGTTTCCCTTACCTATCTTACAGGTACGAGGAGAAGAAAGATGAAGTAACATGTAGATACCACTTTGTAAACTGGAAAAGGGCCATTAGGATTCCGGTATTATATTTGTCTTTAGGACACTGTGCTGGTGGCTCTTGCTTTAAAGAAAGTCTAGATCAGTTGGCACATGGGGAGAATTATGTAGAAAGAGGAAAGAGTCCAAAGGAGAAGGTAGGTGTATTAGTGCATTCCAGCTGCGATAACAAAATCCTACAACCAGGTAGTTTATAAACAAGAAATATTATGTCCTTTTGCTTTAGGAGGCTGAGAAGTCCATGATTCAAGACACTGGCGAATTTGGTATCTTGTGGCCTCTACTTTCTCCTAAATGGCCCCTTCTCACTGTGTCTGTAGATGATGGAAGGGAGAAACAAGCTCTTCCAGACCTCTTTCATGAGAACCCCAGTTCTGCTTGCAAAGGCTTTGTCCTCATGACCTTGTCGCCCCCTCTCTCACTACCCTCATGTTGGAGATTAGTTTTCAGGGAATGCAACCATTCAGACCATAGCAATGGGAAAGGGAGGCAACTTCTACAGTGCCCCACCCCCAGTTTTGCTTTCTCTTTCCCCAAACTGTCATAGTGTCTGACACCAGGCTCAGAGGCTTGTATTTTTTATGTTCTAGGGAAATCCCCTATTGTGTCTATCTTTGGGTTTATCTTTGTTGTGCGTTTATCAGAGAAATAATGTTCCTCTTGCTATGATGTTTCTGGAGGGTTGTAATCTGCTGCAGGAGTCATCTGGCCTAACCTAAGCAGACCACACCGGTGAGCCCCTGTCCAGGGGCCTCAGCCCGCAGCAGAGCAAGGAGCCTGGGAGGAGAGAGCCTGGGTCTGCATCCTCCAGCGTGCCCAGTGCCAGGGCAGACTCCACCGGGGAGGTTGTCCCTCGTGAGCTCAGCTTGTCCCAGAACCAGGCAGCTGGTAGACATGGCCGTTGTGGGTGGGGCAAGATGTTTGCCATCTTCTGTGGAAGGATGTCGGTAGGGTGACTGTTGAGGTTTGGTAGGTTAGAGGCAGTGGTTTCTGCAGTCCAGCTGCTGTGTGGGCAGAGTGGGGTAGAGCAGTTCAGAATCGCTTTTGTGAGAATGGATAGAAGGAGTTCTTCAGAAAACAGCATAACCCCCGCAGAACACTGCAGCGGGCTGTAGTCTGCATAGCTGGAGTCACAGGCACTGATAGCCACAGTACTAGAGGGAAGCCCGTGAGAACTAAGCTGCTGAGAACCTTCCTGATAAAAAAGGAAGTGCTCACGGTGAATTTTAACCTCCGTTGCTCACCTTCCCTCCTCCTCTGTGCGAGAGTTTCCCTGTAATCACTTTGCGTCAGCTCCACCGTGCTCACCAGGACCTGCCCTGGCCTCCCTCTGCAGGACACTGTCTCTGGCCCTCGCAAAGGATCAGGTGCCTCGGTCTAGTGCTCCTGTGGGACCTGCAGCCTCCACATCCTTCATTAGACGTTTTCCAGAGGTAGTTGTAGCACACTGATGAGTTGTGGAGTGAAGTAGTAGTGAGGACCAGGACTTTAAGCAAAACGATATGGAATTTTAAAAAGGAAAGCACATAACTGTGATTACTATTACTGGGTAAAATGCTCACTTTGGTTGTATGTCTTCCTGTGTGATGTGTATGGATACAGAAAGGTGATAGGAAGTGTATTTGATAATGTGATGTTTGATAAAGGTGATAGGAAATATATTTGATAACAAAAAAATCAAAAATCCGGTCTAAACAGTGAGTCACTTTAGGGGAGAGCTACAGCTCCCCGGAACGAGGCAGACTGTCTGATGTGCACACATCAGCTACAGCTCAGGCGGCTCTGGAGGGACATAATTAAGGGCTCTGGGTGGAGCAAGTCCCCGTAGGCTTCCTTTCCAGCCAGCGCCAGCTGCGGACCTTCTGACCCAAGATGCTGACGGGAGTCCTGTTCCTCCCTCCCCCATCCCGCACCTCAGAGAAGCGCTCAGGCTCGAAGGCAGCCAGTTCGTCCATGCTCTGGCCTGGTGGGTACCTGGCCAGTCTGAAATGGCAGCTTACGTCAAGTCTGGGTCACATTCGGGTTACTTCCGTTTCAAACCTGAGCACCCCTTAGCCAGATGGCAAGTGAGGCACTGTAAGGCACCCGGGCCAGTCTGTGCGTGTGAGGGCCTTTTCAAGGTGGGGCTAGTTCAAGCACCAGTAACTGTGGAGAGTCAGAGGGGACAAATGCAGTGCGTTGTGAAGGAAGAGAGAGTGGTACGAGAAAGAGACAGAGGCACAGAGAGAGTCTGCCTCTGTTGTGAGGAGCAGTCCAAGAAGCCGTCAGAGGAAGGAGATACCTCACGCCGTGTGTAGAGGATGTGCTGTTGAGTCTGATAGGGAGCATGGAGAGGGAAGCGTGCCGGACCTCCCTGCAGGCCCCACTTCCCTGTCTGTCAGGGAAGACTCCTCTCCCTGCAGCTGGCTGCAGATGAGGTCTCTGTCACAGCCAGCCATTCTGTGGAGACACTTGGACAGTTTCCTCACCATCTGCCGCCCACCAGGCCACTCATGAGCAGGCGCCTTTCCAGAGGAGAAGCAGAGCCGGGCTGCGTGGCTGGCGGGGAGCAGGGTGTGGATGGGAGCATCAGCCACTGGGCATTCAGCAGCACAGGGCGGCTCTTGCCCAGAACATCTGCGCCATCCGTCTGGCAGGAATGGTGGCGGTGATTCTTTTACACTCAGCCACACGCTTCCTTACCTTTCTGTGAATCTGCTTCAACAACAGCTCGCTCCCATGTCTGTTTTCTGTGTCTTTTAAAAATGCTTGTGTTTTGCCCGGTGTACTTGGGTCTGAGAATGTTTGAAAACTACATTTTCTTCATTGGATGGCGCTGGGATGCGTGGAAATTTATTAGGACTTTGAGGGTAAGAAGGCCACGTCCTGTGTGTGACATCGTCTTTACTGCGGACTTGACCCATTTTGTGTGTCCAGAGGCAGGTCCAGCACGGGCGTCCACCACCGAGGGGAGGGTGGTGTTTCTGTGGACACTGACTCCATCTTGCTGTGTCTGTTTTCAGAGTCACCGTCACTCAGAGCCGCAGTTCACACTCCTTGAACAAACAGCTGGTCATCAACATGGAGCCCCTGCGGCCCCTGCTGCCTTCCCCGCTGGAGCAGGACGCGGGGCTTCCCCGGGGTGAGGGTAAGTGGATGGTGCCATCGTGGGTCTGCGTCGCAGGCCTGGGAGCGGGCAGTTTTGTGTACGCTGGTCGGGCGCCAGCAGAGGGGCCAGAGGGGGACAAATGCTGTGTTCCGGGGTTTTTTTCGTTTTTGTTTTTTTGGTGTGGGGGATTGAACTCAGCGCCTTGTGCTTGCTAGGCAAGGAATACGCTATGTTTTTAATAAATAAAGTTTTTTGTGTGTGCAGGTAGACAGCTGTGGGAATTCTATTGGGCTCTTCCAGAAAGTTCACCTGTGTGAAGTATTTCTGAAATTACAGGTGACGGCAGTGATCATGTTAGAGTGGCAAACCGCGGTTTAGATTGTCAATGTACATATCGTACACACACGCATATATGTACGTATATGTGTATATATGTGAATGAAGGGCTCCAAGAGCTGCAGGGATGGGGGGGAAGGGAAGGAGATAAAAAAGAATTAAGAAACGTCATGTAAGTGTACCAACTTCCCATGATGAGTGTCATCATTATGTGTTACAAACATGTACCCATAAAAAATAAATATTAAAAAAATTTTAAAAAGCTAAGTTTAAATTCATTAAAATGAAAAACCCAGTTCCTCAGGCACACTAGCTGGATTTCCAAAGTTCAGTAGCCACATGGGGCTGATAGCTGCCATGTTGGACTATGAGACTAAACACGTTTCCATCATCACTGAAGTCCTGTTGGAAGGAGATGTTTTCAACTACAATTATAATTGCCTTGGTGGAATTGTAAGGAATTCTTCACGGGTACTTCTACACCAATCATCTTCTTTCTGTCTCAGTAATTCCCCAACCTCTTGTATCCTTTTCCACAGGTCCCTTATCTGACAGTTTTGATATAGGCTAAATATACAGTGTCTGCTTCAACTCAGGAGTTGTTATATTTTTAAAAGGCTGTGTGCTTATGGGATGCCCCTCCCTTCCTGCCTCCCTCTTTCCTTCTTCCCTCCCCGCCCATTTATCCATTCTTTCTTCTTCCTTCTCTCCCTCCCTTTTCCCTCTCATCTATTCCTCCTTCTTCCTTCCTTCTTTCGTTTTTCTTTTTTTGTAAGGATTTTGCTTACTTCAGAGAATCTTACCACACTGCTTCCTGTTGACACTTGGTGAGGCAAATCTCATACTCTTGCTGATTTAAAAGTAAACTAAAAACGAATGTACACAAAAATAAAGTTATTGGAACCCAGAATAAAAACATAACATTCTTTTTCTTAATTTTATGTGGTCTTTTGGTTTCATCATTGAAAATCTGGATACTGGGCAGTTTCAAGAAGCCCGTCTTGCTGTCCCAAAAAGATCACCTTCACCTCAGCTTCAAGCCAAGCATTCCTTCCATGGAGAAAACTTCAGTTCTTAATAAAAATTGGACCTGGCGTGCAGCTACCTCAAGAGACGCAGCAGCAGCCAATTCACATTGAGCCGTGAGGGGTTTTAGTTGATCTTTTCTTAAAGTGCCACTTTGGTGGTTAGAATGGGAGCTGGTAACTGGACGCCCCAAACCCCATGCGTAGAGGGAAGGAGTGTGAAACACAAAGGTGGGTGTCTCCGCAGATACCTTGTTCCTGTTCCCAGCTGGGCCACAGGGGTGGGGATGGTGAATGTAGTTTGTTGTAATAAACATTGCTGTCTGTCCTAACAGCCAACTCTGTAAGTTCAGTGCTACATCAATTTCTTAGCCCAAGGGTCTCTGAATCCACTTTGCTTGTCTGCTTTTGTATGTTTTTCAAGTAAAAGAAAAGTGGCCTTTGTTTCTGATCACTGGTGTTTATGTGGGCTTCATCTCACATCCTTGGAAGATGGCTCTGAGTGAAAATCACTTTCTTTGAAGATCGTAGTTACCCCAAGTTTGAATGAAGGATGGTGCAACTAATGGAGAGAAGAGGAGAGGGAACAGTTCACTCATGGGCTTGTGACTCTGTGTTGTCTGAAAAAGTGGAGCCTAGATGGGAGTAAATTTGGGCCCAGACAGATCTCACAGGAGGAACAGGGAGTACTGAATCCCAGGCCTCGAGAAGGGGACCCGGGCAAGCTTTACCCCGTTCAGTGAGGAAATTCCTTTTCTAGAGTGAGTTTCTACTGCTAAATCCTAGCCTTATCTTCCACATAACAACTGTATGCACAGTAGACAAATGATTTAGTTAAGTGCAATAACATTTTAAAAGTTCATCCTGTAGGAATTCATAAGCTGCTTTTTCAGTTTTCCAAGTTGTTTGAAAGAACCGTTTCAAATTCTTTCATCAGCTGCAAAGCCAAACCTATACGTCTTGCTCTGCAAAGTTCAGAAAGCACCATTAATGTCTAGAATATTTTCTCCAGATTTACTACCTCCTAGGACATCTCTGCGTTTTAAAGCTGAGGCAAATCATAACAACCGCCAGGATGTATAATTAATTTAAAAGTAAGACAAGTGGAAATAAAATACTGTTAAATGTTCATTTAATAGACTGACCTTCCCAGTCCAGTGCAAGAGCAAAATCACCTTCAGTGCCGTGAAATCCAAGACGTGATTCCCACAGTGCGTGAAACCGTTCTTGACCCTGTTACACCTTAGTTACTCTTATATTCCTGCCCCATGTTTCTTGTCTTTGTCAGATGGTGGGATTCAGACAGTCCTTGGGGTGAATGCTGATTTTGTAGGTTTATACTTCTCTGATTGATAGATAAAGACAGCAGAGGCAGTGCACACAGCTATAAGCAAAGATGTTTCCACTTTGGTGCGTGGGCCCTGTTTTTGGAGCTTTTGAGCACATACAGTATGATGAACTCTGTTTCATCTTTATATTTTGAAGTTTCAGTACTTTTGGGGTCTGAGCAAAAACCAAATTTAAAGCGGACAAAAGTCCATCCATTTTTAATCCAGGAACTGTACTAAACACGTTGATGGAAGCGGTTGACCGCACTGTGCCCTGCTGTGCACTCGCTAGACAGATGTTCTCTGCAGGCCCACCAGCAGTGTGGGGAGATGACAGCAGGGCTCCGGGGCCAGTAAGTAGGGTCCTGCCTCTGCTGACTGAATTGTGTGCTCACTTTTCGGCCTGCCTCACTGCACATCAGTGACTCAAGCTGCTTGGGGAGTGTCTTGTCCCTTAGTCATGGAGTGTCTGACATAAAATCGGTGGGCAAAGGAATGAGCAGGCGAGATGACAGGAGAGGGAGGCGTGAGCGGTCTGGTCCACCTGCAGCAGTTGCATGTGTGGTTAGAAGAAAGAGGAGACGGGCGTGGTGAAGACCAGCAGGAAGGTAGTCAAGGGCCAGGTCGTGATGGGTCCTCTAGACTTGCTGGAGTGTTCAGACTAACCGGAGAGCAGCTGGGAGGCAGTGAGGAGATTGAGGCGTGCAGTTGGCTTCATTGGGGTTGCACTCTGTCTAAACCCGGGGGCATGTGGAGGATGGAGTCCGGGGGACTGTGAGAGGGGCTGAGTTTCTTATATCAGTATTACTGACCCCTCGAATGTGGCATTTCTTGTTGGGGTGCTGTGTCATGCATTCTAGGATGTGTAGCAGTATCCCTGGCTGCTCCCAGTAGATGCCGGTGGCGCCTCGGCAATCCCAGGACTGAGACTATGTCCAGATACTTCCACATGCCCCCTGGGGAGTAACATGGCTCCCTGGCTAAGAGCCACTGAGTTGGAAGGAAAGAGACACGGAGAATAGACCGATCAGGGCTAAAGTGAGGCAGAGAGAGTGAGACCAGGAGGGGCAACAGATTCAAGACTTCTCAGCAGCAGGATTGTTGAGAAAGGGCTCTCGTGGTGTATGTGGCCCGTAGGCACTGCAGTCCATATACTGCCCTTGACTTAGAGGTATTGAGTGAAAAACTTCAACCTCTTCGTTTCAGATCTGAGACTCGTGAGACACAGGGAGAGTTAGTGACTTGGCGGCGGCACACAGGGAATCCATGGCAAATGATTCCGTTTAGGTGCGTGGGCCGTATGCGTCGTATGCGTCGATTGCTTTTCTGAACGTCAGACGTGAGTGGAGGAAGGAGATCCTTGGATGTCTCTGCTCACCTGCAGTGCTGACCTCACCTCTATCATAGCTCAGACTCTTGTTTGGGGGAGTTTCAAATCACACATTTTGAAACTGGATTCAAATACAGGTCAGGTTTGGCAGCCCACATCATGTCAGGAGATTTGTCTTAGTAGGAGTTTTTTAAAAATCAGTTTGAGTTTTGCAAGCTCTGCCCTGTGAGGTCGTGGGAAGGTCCTGGCACCCTGCCCTAGATGGCGCCCGGGTGGTGTCACCCCTGTCACCCTTGCTGTCTGAGATCATGGTCGCCTATTTGTCTGACAAGCTGTTTTCATTCATCTGAGAGCCTCAAGTTTCACAAAGGCCACTGGGCAGAGTATTACTGCCCAGATTATCCCCGTGGTGTCAGGGGAGAACGTGTGAGCCTGTCCCTGCTTAGGACAGCTGCGGGCTTAGTGCTGGAGTGGCCTGTGTCTGGGTGGAGAAAACAGGCACCACTCAGCAACGGGAATGTTTTCAACGTGCAGCTGGAAGTCTCTCCGTTCCTGCATCCAGGAGAATTACTGCTGGGGGAAGCTCAGATGAGAAAGGCAAGACCTTTGAACAGTGCCACTTCGAGTTTTTGGGAATCTCAAAAGAGGGAAAAAGTGAGAGTAGGAATTGTTCTGGGTGAAAATACCTTTTAAAGAGTCATTAATTTGAATAAATTTACGTGCAAACAGAGCAAGTTTCCCATAGTGTAGATAGCAACACGCTCATGTGTTTTATTGGTGGAGTGTATTTCTCATTATAGAAGAAAGTGGAATTAAGTATGCGAGACTCAGTAGATGGCAACTGCTAACATTTAATGACAACCATTCTTGTCTGCCATAGTAGTGGTGCAGGGTGGCGTAACTAACATGGTGGAAAAGCGCCCCCCCAACACACAGGATATAGAATTGAAAAAATCTGACTCTCCTCTCCTGGCCAAACAGAAACACAAGGGAGACTCCAGCATTTCCATAATGGAGGGTCTTGGGACTGCAATTCTGATGGAGTGAGTGGAGGTTTGATGCTGCATTTGCATATGACCAAGAAGAGTCTATATCAAAGAATAGATGGGAATTTTAAAAAGTGGTAAAACTAACCAGCCCAAGCACACCATCCCTCAGTGTGTGCGTGTGTGTGTGTAAAGGTGGTTAAGGGGTTGCTCACACTGCCTAGCACTAACTGTAGATGACTTCATCACAACTTTGGAAAGACTGCTAGCAGACATGTGAAGCCATGTGTGTAAAAACAATGCTGTCCTCATCCATCAAGAACGCTGCGCTCTTGATCCAGCCACCCTCCGCCCAGCACGTACCAGGAGACAGGTGGAGTCTGCCACACTCTACTGTGCGACCTTTCATCCTCAACCAGGCAGAGCTTCTCACATGCTGTGCAGTTGCTCTGACACCCAGTGCTGTGGCCGGCTGTGCCACGGTGAGAGCCTTTCCTCTTTGTCCACTCACTCCGGTGTCCTCCCTGCCAATATGGTAGAACATTCTCCCAGCTTCTCCCTTCCTGGAGTTCCATGGACAGATCTACCTTCTTCTCAGGGTTGGAGTGTCTTTCCTCCCTACCCTGCCTTCCCCATGCGCTGGGCCCGTTCTTCCCCTGGCCGAGGGACGTGGGGATGCATGTTAGTGACAGGTCACTGGCCTTTGATGTTACCCCATGACATGGTAGGAGCTGTCTATGTCCCCCAGGGCCACCTTTCTCCTCGCAGTTGCTGTGACGTGGGATGCTGAGCCCACCAGTACCGGCTTCAGTTATACCTGCCTCTGCCACAGGGTTTGTGGTGGTTACTTGTTTAGTTTTTCATTGTAAAGCTAATACATCATCATCTAAAAATTTTAGGAAGTACAAAAAAGCATATGTAAGAACAAAAATGTCACTTCCCAGATTATCACACTCCTGGATGAAATCAGTGTCGACACATGAGCAGCTTTCTTCCGTACGCATTTTAATGTGGTTGTGATCATCCTGTGTATGCAATTTTAAAATTCCTACTTTGTTTGCTTACTGTTGAAACGCTAGTGCGTGGAGATATTTCAGAGTGAACTACAAGTCAAACAGTGAGTTAGGAACACATTTAGCATGAATGCAGACAGATGGGTTAATGTCCTCGGTTAGAAGGACCTTGCACAGAGCACAGTTCTAAGCATGATTTTGGCATCACCCCAGCTTCCCATCAAAGGCCACCAGGGTCCCGCTGACCTTGCCTCTGGTGGCTGTTATTTAGGACTGCGGTGTGGGATTAGCAAACGCAAACTCAGAAGTCACTGTCTCACCTACTGAGTTCTAGCATAAAGGACCATGGGTTGAGTCAGCAGCTTCCCTAGGTGGGAGATGGCGAGAGCAGCTCAGGGGACAGGACGGAGCCCCGAGCAAGCACTGCAGAGTTGGTTTGGAGTCTCTTCAAGAGCTGTTCGCCTTCCCTGTGCGAGCTTTCCTTTGGTGCTGGTTACCTCTTTGGAACACTGGTTTCTGGTACTCCTTGACTGCTGAAGTACTCTCTGGTTTGTATTGCTTGAAAAACATCTTTAAAATTTTGAATATTTCCTGTGCAGTAAGTTAAGTGCATTTCATCTTCCAAAGATTGTGTGGTTTACGTGGCAAGGCACCAGCTGTGTGGTTGCCACCAGTTCTGTGGTTGGGAACTCTCCCCGGGCATTCCTTTTGTGGACTGTAGCATTCCAGTGTGGACTCCAGGAGGCCAGCAGTGCAGGTCCGTTAGTTGGCTGATGATCTCCACAGGAGTTCATCTTCTGAAATACACTGTTTCTCTGTAGACATAGCATTGGTTCAGGAAGTTGCTGTACTTCTTCACAAGTGCCGCAGATGGGAGGGGGGAAGCACAAGCTGTGGTCTTGGCTCCTCCACAGCACCTGGTGACCACAGACGGGATGCTCTGTCTTCCCGGTCTTCATTTTCCTTGTCTGGAAAACGAGAAGGCTGGACTTGAGCAGCACTCAGTGCTTTCTAGCTCTGAACTCTGATCCTTTCACTAAATGTCAAAAGAACCAGACTGAAGCCTGAAGTCTTTTATAATGAATGAGGACAGGAACATGGGGACAGGGGTATTTTTCACAGAATTTGAGGGTCAGGGGAGGTACCAAGGATGGTCCTGAGTGAGGGTCAGCAAAGTGCAGCCCATGGCCAGCCCCACGCCTGTTTATTTATTTCTAGCCTTGGATCTGCAGTTATGTCCTGAATGATTATATAGCCACCTATGTAATAAACTCAGTTTTGCCTCTTGGCTCCAAAAACAGCATTTACTGTCTGAGCCTTTGTAGAAGCAGCTTTCCAACCCCTTATCTAGCATATCCACTTAAGAGTCTTCTACAGTGGGAAGGCTGGAGGTGTGAGACAGTTTTGTCCCACGCCACACTTGGGGAAGTACTGGGGCTGGGATGATGTCCTGGTTCTCACATTCCTAGCCCAGGTATCCTAGGTGACAAGGAACACATCTAAATGACTTCATTCTATCTTGCTAAAACAGAACCTGTAACTAAAGAACTGCGTTTATTTTTTAGTTAAGTGAATAATCAAAGGAAACAACTTACTGAATATACATGAGGGGGAGCTCTGTGGTTCAGGGAGGAGGGTTCCTGTGTATCTGGGGCAGGGTTCAAGCCTTTGGTCTTCTGTCACAGTACCCCAGGACCTCATGACTCCTCAGGGATGGCCATCACCTTAGAATGAGTAGTGAGGAATTTTGCTGGGAGCCGAGTGTGTGGAAGCAAACAGGATTCTTACGGTGGCTGAGCCTGCAGGGAAACAGACTTCCCGCAGGACACCTCTCTCTACGGGGACTTACGCTCTGACTTTAAAGTTGACCTTAAGTGAAGAATGATCTGCTCTGGAGCTAGTTCTGATTACTCACTTGCTCACTGTGTATGACAAGGGTCATTGTCTTATTCACAGAGGCAATTCAGTACTAGGGCTTCTCATATCACTGCTCCTGCTCAGGTTGGAATTTTGCTGCTCACTTAATAATTAATTGATTTAAAGAATTTGCTGAGGGTGAGTAAATGTGTCGGTCATGTGTCTTATGATGTAACCCATTCGCAGTCCTTTAGAGCTGGGAGTTGAGCCAGCAGAGAGCATCCTGGGTGTGACCAGCTATGGCCACCACAACATAGTCGGCTTGACACTGGGCAAGTACACACTGTCACCACTTCCCAAAAAACCACAGCAGAGGGAAAGCGAAAGCCTTCCTAAACCTGCCGTCGTAGAGAGCAGAGCCAGGACTCCCTGATTAACTGGCACAAGATCGTGTCCTAGCATTTTTGTTAGTGGGTCGGTAGCAAGTGGTGAGTGGATGTTCTTTGAGGTACTCAGGGTGACGCTGAGGCAGGTCCTCACAGCATCTCCCTCCCTCTTCTTTCTTCTCCTGAGACTCAGCATTGCCCGTACGGAGTGAAGCCTTGGGCAGTGTGTGCTGGTGACGTTCTTGCAGGTGGCCCACACGGTAGGTTTGTGGCCGTTTGCGCAGGACCCTGAAGAGACCTGAGTAGTTCGGCCTGAGGCTGGCTGCTGAGGGTGTCTCCTGGGTATCCACCCGGTGCCGTATCCACAGGAGTGAGCCTCCTGCCTGATTCTGCTGCCGGCGAATTGGAGGCCCTGGAGCTCCGGCTTCCAGAGCAGGTGCGATCCACGGGAAATTAGGAACTGACTTGGACTTCTACCAACATTTTATTTTAGTCATCTTATTTTATAACTTCTCTTGTGTGGGTTTCATAATGTACCCGATAAATAAAAACAACTCTGCATATATCTGATTCATAAGTAAATAGAGTTGTTAGCAAGTATGCGCACTTTCATCTCCAAAAGATTTGGATATAACCACACTAGCTCTTACGGATGAGTCTGCACAGAAGAAAAGGAGGGGCATGTCTCTGCACCTCTGAAATCCCTGTTGATGCCAAAGCTCCAAATGCTCAAAATAGACGCAAGCCCGTCTGCTCTAGTTACAGTGATGACATGCCGCTTCGCACGCCTTGGCTCTGTCACTTGGTAAACACCCTGAGTTGCCCAGTGTTGCCAGGCTGTCTGGTAGGTGCTGTCACTCTGATTTAAGCATCTGATGGTGGCCTCTGAGCCCCCAGTTTCCATGGGGGCCGGTCTCTATGTAGGTGGACAGAGGATTCAGCATTGGTGGCGGTTTGCTGGTGGGAGCAGGTTTGGATAGAGAGGGAGAGGGCTGAGGTTTTTTCATTCATTCATTCATTTGATACCCATGTACAATTATCTGGCACATGCTGGCCATCAACAGCACCTAAATCTTATTTCCTTTTCTGTTTAACAAGGTGAAGAGATGTCTGAGGTTCCTTTCCACTCTGATTGGCCTTTTATAATTCCACTCCTAAACTGCTACTCTTCTTGAATATGTCCTTTGGGTGCTCTGTCAGTGCCTCTGAAAACAAAAGAGGTAGCCATCTTTTCAGTGTGGTAAATAAATGAAGCAACAGGCGTGTGGCACCATGATCCCTAAAAGAAGCATTCCATCTTTTTCTTTTTATGAGTCATTCATTTCCAGCATAAAATTGAAGTTTAATGGCCTCAAGATTAAAAGGACTACAGTGTATCAATGAATGTTTGACCGCCTGGAAGACTCCTTGCTTCCTTTTTAAAAAATTGTTTTTATTAGTACATGTTTGCCATACATAATGATCTCATTCATCATAGGGAGTTTGTACTTGTACATAATCTATTTTAATTCTGCTTTTTCTCCCCATTCCTCTCCCCTTCCTTCAACCTGTCACCCCTCCCCATTTACAAAAGCTTCGTTTCCATTTTTTTCCTTCCATTCTTTTTAAATTTAGTTTCCTTTCCTTTCCCTTTTTCCTCCCTCTCCCTTGTTCCCCTTCCCATTCGAACACTTTCCTCCTGCTTCCCAATACCTATCCTCTATCTTGCCATTATTTACCCTTCTGGTTTCTCACACAAGAGAAACAATGCCATATTTAAACTTGCATATCTGATTTATTTCACTTAAAAGTATGATCTTGAGGTGCATCCATTTACCTAAAAATGTCAGAAGTGTATTCTTTGTGGCAGATTAGTACACCATTGTATATAAAAACCACATTTTCTTTACCCATTCATCTGTTGATGGGCATCTAAGTTGTTTCCAAGATTTAGCTACTACAAATTATGCTGTTATAAATATGAGTATGTGTAATTCATGGTGGTACGATGCTTTTAACATTTTCAGGAAGATACCTAGAAGGAGAATAGCTGGGTCGGATGGAAGCTCTAGTTTTAGTTTTTTGAGGCATTTCCGTACTGATTTCCATAGTGGTTGCACCAGTTTACACTCTCATCAACAGTGGAGGAGGGTTCCTTTCGACACTTCTCGGATGAAGAAGTACAAACAGCAAATAAATATATGAAAAAATGTTCAGTATCACTGGTCACTTGTGAAATGCAAATTAAAACAAGACTGAGATTCCACGTCCCTCCAGAAAGAATGACTGTCATCAAGAAATCAGCCAGTAACAGATGCTGGTGAGGCCGAGGGGAAAAAGGAACCCTTGTTTCCTTTAAAAAGTTGTGTCCTCTTATAAGAGAAGTCCAGTTGGGAACTGTTTTAACCCTCGAGTCTCTGCTTCAGCATTAGACATGTCATGTGGGTGCATGCTTCAGCTGAAAGGGAGATAAACAGGCTTTAAGGGTGGCTGATAATCACTGGAACTTTTGCCACTAAAAAAGGGAATATCCTCATTCAAATACATAGCGTCTTTTGGGGCCTGGCCAGTCCCTGACCACCCCCTGGGCCCAGCTGAGCTGTTGGGCCTCTCCATGCAGGCGCAGCCCCACCCCAGTTCCAGGGCCAGCTATACCCTTACCTTGGAGGAGTCAGTGAAGCGCAAGTCCAGCCTTCAGATGGGGCCCTTCATCTGGCTCTATCTGTCGCAGTGTCCTGCCTTCTGGCCCTTCCGAAGCCTGACTGCAGCCTGACTCCCTTTCCAGAGTCCCTGCTATCCCGGGCCCTGTGCTCTATCTCCCACGGCGCGGCTTCTCCTTCTCCCAGGCTGGGCTGTGTTCCTGACCCTGACCTGGCGATTGGGATTTTGTCCGTTCTTTACTGACAGTCCACATCCGTCTCCCTTCATGCTGTGTCCCCTGGAGCCATTTCCTGCTTCTCTCCTCTCTGCAGCCTGTTCACTCCATTCAGCCTGGAATGCACTGTGCTTATTACCACCACAGAGCCTTGGCACAGCTGTTTCTACACCCAGAAAGTCTTTCTTCATGTCATTGTATGGCTGATTGTCCTTTTCTTTGAGTCTTACCTCAGACTTTGGCTTCTTGGAAGGTCTTCGTTGAGTGCCCGATTCTCCTAACCGTTTGTTTTCACCCACACCATCGCCCTGTTTTATTTTCTTCAGAGCACTTGGCACTATCAAGTACTTCTGCATGTATTTATTTGCTTTCCTGTTTGTTGACTGTCTCTCCTAACTGATCTGTCAGTTCCGTGAAGGCCGAGACTTTGCCTTCCTCATAACATCCTGAGCACTTGGGAATGTTTGGCCATACGATAGGAACTAAATAATAATTGCTGAATTAGAGAACAGACTAATTGATGAATAAATAAATGTATAAATTCTAAATGTAACCAGGACAGAATTTAAGAGAAGGCCTACAAGTGGAATATTCTCCTGGGGTTAGGGTTTACAAGAAGCCAAGCATTTTCTTTCCTTTTTGTTTTGTTTTTCATGTGAAATCAAAAGCAGTACCTTAGTCATCTTTCAGAATTTGGAAAATACAGAAAAACACAGACAAAATGTAAAACCACTTTTAATCCTTGATATTCAAGCTGTGCTATATATCACCCACCTCTGTATTTTTAATAATTAAAAAATTTACCAGAAATATATTAGAGATGCTATTTTATAGTCTGCCTTTTCATTTCACAACATAACCTGAATGTTTTCCCATCACATTAAATGTTTTTCCACAATTTTATTTTTAGTGAGTACATATTATTCCATCACATAGATATACAAAAATACATCTTACACCCTCCTGCATCTCCTCAAATTATTTTTAAGAATGTTTCTCATTATAGCCTTGCAAAAACTAGACAAAGCAAATTTTAAACATCTTTGGTAATTTCAAAGACAGAATCTAAAGTAACTGAATGTTTTTCTCACATTTATAGATCATTTGCTTTTCTCTTTTCTCTTTCTGGAAGGCAGGAGGGCCAGTGTGTTGGGTGGGAGGGTTGGGTCCTGCTGCGTCTAGCTTCTTAGTCACCCGTCAGCAACACGAGAAGTTTGCAGCTGCAGAAGAGCCTGGATCTTTCCACAGGATTACACAGATGCCCTGGTTCCTAATAATATTTGCAAAGCTGTTTCAGAGTACAGAGGGGGAGAATCAGGGCTCCATTCATGTGTGCAGTCTAATTTAATTGCCTTTACTCTGAGAACAGTAATTTGTCTGTAATAGTGACTTTTCCTGGAAGGACTGAAATAATAAACCAGAAGTGATGGGAAGAGAAGTCCATGCTGTATAGAGGCAAAGGAGGTAGATTCTTGCTCAAAAGAATTACACATAAACCAAAGGAAGCTGAGCAGGGTTGCGGGGGCGGGGGGACAGCATTGTCCTGCAGGGAAACTCTGGGGACCGCCCTGGTATCTGACAGCGCTTCATGGTCCAAAGAGTGCCTGACAGGTCCAGATGCTGCCGCAGTGGGGGCCTTAACCGGGATAGAGGAAAACACTTTCTGTGGAAGGAAGAACCTGAATTATAAGTAGCCATGGTCAGCAGGATGGTTTAAATTCCCCTCTGAGAGAGTTCTCCATGCGTGTTGCTGGAGAACGCGTTATATAGTCTTGAAATTCCTAGCCTGTGTCTGATCGCTGGGGCGGATTTCACCTGGCTTTATTTGTGGACAGGTACAGAAGTTGCCCTTCGTGTTACCAGCACCTCCCTATCGTGGGGCAGCCTCAGAGACTGAGACCCTGAAGGTTTTCCCCAGGGTTTTAGGATAGAGGCGAGGGAGAAGCGTGTACTGAAAAAAAAATCACTAACAAGTGTTGAGTAATTTGCTGCCAGACACTGAGCCGAGCCTGCCTTGTGATTAACGTGGGTAGTCTTCTCACCTACCTTCAGAGGCACTGCTGGCTCCACAAGGCTTATGTCAGAGTTATTATAATTAATCACATTATTAAAATTAATTACATGTTCCTTTTACGATGCCTTTTTCCTTTTTAAAAATATGACATGTATGGTATTTTTATTGGGCTCTTCTCTGGAACATAATAAAGTCTCAGTAAATTTTTTTTTTAAAAATCATAGTAGGTCATTTCTCCATTGTGAAGTTACGCACTTGTCTCTGTCATCTGGGGACGTTTGGTTCGTGGGGTGCTCAGAGACATTTGGGACGTCTTGTCATTGGGATGCTTTAGAGCAGGCTGGGTAACGATAGGCACGAGGTTTCATCATTAGTTAGTGGAGCAAGTGCAGAGTTTAAAATAGCTCCCCTTGCCCCACCCTGCCCCGCGCCCGTCCCTCATGAGTTATTTCTGTTGGCCACTTCAGGAGCCTGACATCTGATTCATTGTCAGCGTGCCCTGCCTTGGTCCTTTGAAACAGGATGGATAGTTAGTGAAAGCGAAAGGTCGGAGCCGCTATGGCTGGTGGTGGCTGCCCGGGGCCGTGAAGGTGGAGGAGACCCGGGGAGATCAGAGGACCCAGTATGGCCAAATGCTTGGTCAAGATCCAGACTCGACGAAGCCTCCACCTGCACATGGTGAACCACTGCAGTGGCAACGTGTTTGTCCGGCTGCTGAGACACGGCTCCAAGGTCACAGCTCGAAATGCTGGTAGGTGCCATGACCTGGGTTGTCACCGTGCACCTGGAGCAGTGTGTGGGCTTCCAGCTCCTGCTCACGCTGGCTGGCCACCCAGAGGGAAGCCGAGGGTGACTGCACAAGCTGTCAGAGCTTTTGCTAAGGACAGGAGGAGAGGGAGACAGGGAGAGAAGCAGAGATAGGCAGCAGGGAGGGTGAATGCAAAGGGGCGATGGGAAGTTGTGTTCCCTTGATCTGGGGAATGGCATCAAGCTGTCCTAAAGACAGATTATGTTCCTGTTCAGGTGAGAGTGGGGCAGCAGTGGTCTGCTTCACCAGAGCACTTGGTAACAAAAGATGATGAGCAGGCAGGTCGAGGATCAAAACACGCCCTCCCTCCTCATTGTTTAAAGATTTCAGATCTCACATCTGCTTGTGCGTGTATGCTGGGGTGCGGGGGTGAGGGGCTCCTCTGTATCTCAAAGCAGAACTTTACTAAAATATCAGCTAAAGGACTGCGATCAAACTGATGATCTGCCCATTTCCTTTTCCTTGTAAATATCGTGTTTTATGCTTTTTATGGTCCTTGGGTCAAATGGTAATTGAAGTGAAAATTTCACTCAGATCCTGTGGCAGTAAGGAAGCTGTGGTTATGTGTGCATATGTGGCTTTCACCGATTGATGAAAACAAAATATATTCTGGGAAATGTCTAGAATCGGCTGTACCTCGTGTGTACGTGTGGAACTGACTTAAAAGTGAATGAGGTGGAATTCACTATAGTGTTACCTCTGTTTGCAAACACTTTTGTTTGTGAACAGTTTCAATCACAAACAGAAGTATTTGGCAAAACTTTGTCTTTGTTTGTGAACTTTGCATTGGGTGATAAGCACAACTGTGGCCACCTTTCCTACATGTGGAATCTTTTCCAGAATCGTGGAATTAAGTTCATGAACCGAGGCACCATGATGATGACATCATATATGATGTGTTCTTGTTGTGAGGGATTTACAAGCACAAACATGTAGAATGTTTCCTTTACCCTAATACTTGCAATAGGCGATCTGTGAATATTGACACATAAAATATACTTTTCATGAATGAGAGTGTTGTAGGTATTTTATGATTCATTTATTCACTTAATTATATAACTTGAAGGACTTTCCGTATAATATGTATTAATATACATTTTTTAGAAACAGCCAAAAACTATAATATTGTGCACTGTAGAAATACAGTAATTTCCTTAGTCAAGAAATTCTTCGAAATTGATGTTTTTTATTTTTTAGCAATAGCAGAGGGTGCTGCAATGAATGCAGAAACAGGCATTTCTCTGTGATAGTCTTTTTTTTTTTTTTTTTTTTTTTTTTTTTTTTTTTTTTTTTTTTTTTTTTTTTTTTGTGGTGCCGGGGATTGAACTCAGGGCCTTGTGCTTGCAAGGCAAGCACTCTAATCACTGAGCTAAATCCCCAGCCTCTGTGATAGTCTTAAAAGTATAATTTTCTGTTGTAGTTTTTGTCTTTTCTTTATAGATTGTTGGAATAACCTGAACATTAACCCTTTATCTTTTACAGATTAACTTTTTTCTCCTATTTAATTGGTTCTTGATTTTCAACTTTTTAAAAAATACTAACTGTGTGACAGGCACTTTTTATATATACAAACAACTTTTCTATGAGGAGAGACTACTTAATTTTGTGTATTTTAAGATTTATTTTTCATGTCAGTTCCCCTCATGCCAAGGTTATTCAGGTGTTTTTCATATGTTTGTTTTTTCATAATTAATACATTAGCTTGAACTGTGTGAAATTACTGGTAATCAACTGGTTTTTGTCTGGAAAAATGGCACGTTAATGTTTTTATACTGAGGATTGAATCCAGAGCCTTCATACTGAGCTATATACCCCACTCATTTTATTTTTTATTTTGAGACAAGGTCTTGCTAAGTTACCCAGGCTGGGCGTGCACTTGCAGTCCTCCTGCCTCAGCCTCCCAGAGTGCTAGGATTGCAGGCATGCTCTACGACACCCACCTTCTAATATTTAGCTTCATTTCTAAACTTATTTGGAATTGTTATGATTATATATTATCACGGTTATATGGTACAGGGTCATACCTTTATCCCCAACTACTTACTAATTTTAACAAAATTATTTATCATAAATTTCCATTATATTCAAGAGTATTTTCTAAGTTGTGTACTTTAATATTTCTACTCCATTACTAACTTTGTAGTATAATTTGATATTATTTAGATAGTGAAAGTTCACCCTCACATTGATTTTTTTAAATAATTTCATTTTTAGAACCGCTTTTATGTTTACATAAAATTGAGAGGAACATTCCGAGATTTCTGTACGCCTCCTGCCCCCACATGTGCGTCCGCACCAGAACTGTGCACTCATGACGGCTCATGAGCTTGTGTGACACGTCACGGTCACCTGTGTCTGCAGCTCACATCAGGCTTCGTTCCGTGTGCCGTGTGTCCTGTGCATCTGGACGAGTGTGTCTGCCATTATGCGATCACGGAGAACAGTTTCACTGAAATCCTCTGCTCCTCCTAGTCACCCTGCCCGCCCCTGGTAACCCCTGATCTTTTCACTGTCTTCGTAGTTCTGTCTGTCCCAGAATGTCATCTAGTTAGAGTCACACAGCAAAGTCTGCTCAGGTCATCCCCTTTCACTGAGTCATACACATTCAAGATTCCTTCGTGCCTTTTCATGGCGTTTCCTTTTAGCACTGAGTAATATTCCATTGTCTGGATGTACTCTGCTTTTTTCCAGAATTTTTTGATTATTCATGTGTACTTTTCTCCATTTAGCTTTTTGAAAAAGGAGTTGGTGTTTGTATTGAAATTGCACTGAATTGCAGATTAATGAAAGGAGAGCTGAATTTTAAGCTATTAAGGTTTCGTGTTCAGGAACATCATTATGTTTCTTCATTTATTGAGATTTTCTTTTATGTTACTCAGTAACATTTTAACACTGCCCTCATGCAAATTTTGTGTATTTCTTATGGTGGATATTCCTGGATATTTTATGACTATTTTCATTTGTGCATTTAGCTATTTTGAAAGTGATTTCTCATGATCACATTTTTACATTGTTTTTGCTGGCGAGAAATCGCTATGTTGGTCTTGCTTTTGAACACCTAACTGTACTTCCATTAATTCTCCCGGTTTATTTTAATCTCTTTTCTATGCAGATAATCTTGTCATCTGGAAATAGAGACTTGTACCTTCTTACACTTATAATTTCTTGACTTTGTCATGTGGTATTATGTAGGGCCACCAGAAAAATATTGATGTATAGATACAGTTTTTTGTCATGTTCCTGACTGGTGGGAATTGTTCTCACGTTTTGCTCTTACATTTGGTTGCCATCACACATGGTAATTTCTGCAGTTCTCTAGCAGATACCTCCAATCTTTGTTTTTCAAGAGATAAAGGTTTAATAGAAAGCGCATTATGAAACCACAACACAGTGCGGTGGTTGACTATGGTGACGAACAGACCCACAACACGGGATGGCAGCTGCATCCCTTAGGAAACCATCAGCAACAAGAAAGAGGGAATTCTAATTAACACTGGTGCAAATAAGATGATTTATTATCCAGGAGGACAAGGCCCAAGGCAGACGAGACTCCAGGGTTACAAACCAGTTTAATTTCATCTCTCTACACTGCTCTTCCCAGTGGGCCAAGCTTTTCCCAGAGCAGCGGCCATCAGCATCACAGGATGCCTGCCAGGGCTCGTGCTGTCCCCTTGAGCGACAGCAGTGACAAGAGATGAATAGACGAGGCCTTGCCAGGATGTTCCTAGAAGTCCCTCATGTCTCTCTGTCTCTGTCTCTGTCTGTCTCTCTCTTAATCTCAGTTTTTATTTTCAAGGTTGATGCTCATATGCCCATTTTGTTTTTTAATTAACTAATTTTAATGGTGCATTTTAGATATACATAATGCTCCCATTCATCACAGGGGATTTGTAGCTGTACATGGTGTATCTTGATTTTTTTTCTATTCCCCCTTCTCCCCTTCCTTTCTTTCAGCTCCTCTTCACATCCTGTTTACAACGGCTTTGTTTCCATTTTTTCCCCATCATTTCTCTTTCTCTTTTCCCTTTTCCTTCCTTCCATTTCCCCTCCCCTTCCCTGGTTCCCTCTCCAATTTGAACATTTTCTTCCTATTTCACAATATCTGTTCTACACAAGGACCAAAATGTATCGTATGCCCATTTCTAAGCCAAATGTGACCAAGAGACTGGAATTACTGTGGCAGGCCTCCTAATCATTTGAGGAGAAATGGACAACGAACAGTCAACTCCGGAAGCTCCCAGATACACAGCATCTACATCAAATAGGGGAGAACAAGCGAGAGCCATCTAGGTGCAGACAGGCATTCCAGGAAGGGGCATTCCAGGAAGGAGCGGCAGTCTGTGCCAGGCCCAGAGGCTTGGGCAGCACGACACATTCGAGCGCCTCTAAATAGCTGACTGTGTTGGAAAGGTGTCGGGTAGAGAAGAGCTTTTTTGTGTTGAGCTGGAGTAAACTAAAGTTTGCTGTTCAGCTTGAAAGATATGAGCAGTCTTTAAGGGAGAAGATTAATATAATTAACATTTTAAAATGACTGTTCTGAAAAGAGTTCTCAAGAAACCAGACTGAAGCCAAAGAAACAGAAGTGGTTAGGATGTTGTTGCTATCATCCAATTAAGAAGTGGTAAGAATGGAGAGGCGGGGGCAACTTTGAATGTAATAAAAGGGGTGGAGTTTGGGAAAGTTGGAGACAGATGTAGCAGTGGTAAGCAGAAGTCTTGGTCAACACTTGGATCGCTGAGTTGGGAGGCCGTAGCAGAAGGTAGCATGATTCAGGGTGTCACGGAGGAGACAAGGAGCCGAGTGGGAGACGCTAGTTTTGGTCTCGGAAATCCCAGGATTGGTGTTCCTGTGTACAGGCGTGTGGAAATCTGGGCCTCGTTAGTTTTGAGTTGAGGTGAACCAGAGATTCGGTAACACGTGCTTCCCAAACTAAGTTGTGTTCTGAGTTCTCTGGGCAAATACATTTGGGAAATGTTGGGTTAAATAAAGCAAAAGTGATTTCTTCTCATCAGACCCTTTCAGATATTTCAGTATGATAATAGTCATTATTGAGCACTTACCATGTACCAGGAACTTTATGCTGTGAGTCGTGTTCCTCTGCAGTGTGTCTTGGAATCTCCTCAGGTTTACAGATGAAGAAACTGAAACAGAACAATTAAATAACTGGTCTGTGACAAATCAGCCCAAGGTCAGGATTCAGATCCAGAAAGGTGATTTCAAACTTTAAATTCTGAGTGGATGGTAATGTTCAGAAGGATGATAGCATATGCACAGTTTCCCTAACTTCTCTCACCATGGACTTTTCTTTATGAGGGAAAACTAGCAACATTTTAAGGGATAGTGGTAACTTCCAGTAGCAGGTCGGGCAATGCTGCAGGAGCATCTTGGAGCTATATGTAGATTGAGACATCAAGAAAGAGGGAATAGAGTGAGCGAAACAAATAATTGAGGCCGTGGCAAAAAGAGGTAGGAGACTGTAAGGACAGAGGGAGCTTGTCGTTGCTGGATGAGGTCCGAGAGAGTTGGTGTCTCAGGCTGGTGATGAGTAGGAAGACAGAAACACACACTCATACACACACACACACACACACACAGAGTCAGCAATGTGGTGATCACTGGAGACCTCAGTGAGAGCTGTTTCAATGAACTGGCGGGAACAACTGATTTGGAAATGTAGGACAAGGACTGCGTGAATCTTCCATATGAGTTCTAGATACTGAGATGACGGCACTGTGGGTCACAAGAGTCGGTGAGAGCAGGAGCAAAGCAGGAGGCTGGCAGGTGATGGCCACAGGGACCAGAGTTGATTCTTTAAGGATGCAACCTCCAAGGATGGGGAAGGGAGCAAGAAGAGTGCCAGGCCATGCTGCCAGCCCAAGATGTTGGGTGACGTGGGGGACTGACATGGGAGGAGGTGTTCCAGGTCTCCGTTGGGCATGGAGCTGGGAGGCCATTAAGATTCATACTCTGCCTCTCTGTCTCTCCTCTCCCTCCCTCTCTCTCTCTCTTCCTCTCCTCCTCCTCCTCTCTCTCTCTCTCTCTCTCTCTCTCTCTCTCTCTCTCTCTCTGTGTGTTTGTGTGTGTGTGTGTGTGTGTGTGTGTGTATGTATCTTGTCTAAGTTTCCACTCAGGTGTACTTTCCTGAGTCATTGGGCTGACTTTTCACAGGTTTTAAATAGCATAAACAGGAAGCCTTCCAAAGATGTTCAGAGGCATCAGGGACATTTCTTGCATTAGATATTCTGCAATGTCCATGCTGAAAGTGAAAACCTTCATCTGGAAAAGCCAATGTTACTCTCATCCCTTTTTTCTTAAACCCATGAGACATGAGTTTCATTTAAAGGATTAAACTTTTATCCCCAATGGAGGGGAGATGAAGGAGTCATGTGTGAGGTTAGTGATACACTATCTTACACAATTTTAGAAGGCTGCATGCTGCTTAATATGAATAGAAACATTTTTACTGATAGTACATGCAGAATATCATAAATTTTAAAGTTTATCTTGTTTCTCACCTAAACTCTTCATCCACACAACAGCAAGTGTTTCTGTTCCTATGTTGGCCATGATATAATCATAGGAAAGCTGACATCTAATTAAATGATAATAAAGTTGATTAGAAAAACCATTTGAGAATACAAAGTACATTTTAATAATTCTGCAGGACCACAAGCCTGTGGTGGGCCTGTCCTAGGCAGATGAGGTCAGACGGTCACCCCACATAGCATGAAAGTGTGGTTTGAAGAAGTGAGGGACTCTCTGGGCCTCTCAGACCCTCTTCTCTTCAGGCAACAGGCTGGTGTGGGACTAAAAACCCCCATGGGCTTTGGTGTCAGACAGGCTTGGGTGTGAACTTGCACTGCTGCCTCACTTCCTGATCGCTAACGAGCTGATCTCTTCAAGCCTTGGGTTTCTCATTTTTCTCTTATGAATTTTGCATGATTCTGTATTTTAAAATATGGCCCTATTGAAATTCATTAAAATATTAGTGCCTCTATCTATAATTTTAGTGGAAGAGTTTGACAGACTAGGCTAAGAGGGAGCCACAGAATGCAGGCCTTGGAAGGGGCCAGGCCCATTTTGCAGTAAAAAGTCCAGGACCATAGACTCAGAGCGACATAGGTAAAATTTCTCAGATAGTTATGGCTCAGCTGGAGAGCGAGTCCAGACGTCCTGACTTCTGGGCCACTGCTCTTTCTATCTACCATATTTACCCGAAGTAGAGGGATGGCATGTTCTGCTTTTTTCTGCCATATTTCATTTTCTCTTCTTTACCCACAGTTCAGGAATATGGCACATCTCCCAGAGCCAGCATTGCTAAGCTATTCAATATAAGTAGATCGGCCAGAGTGCAGCACACCTTGGAAGGATGGTTCTTGTCACTTAGCAGCAGACCTGTGATCTCTGCGGAGACCCAGAGGCTTCGTGTGTGTCCGATCTGTGGTCGGCTGCCTCTCAGATCCAGCATCTCCCTCTGAGAACAAATGCACTGTACTAGTCTCTCTACCTTCCCAACGTGCAGCTCCTCATAGGAAACAGTGTACCTACAAGTAGCTTTAAAGGCAAAATATTGCTGCAATAGTAAGAAAAGGAGAATTTAGAAGAAAATAATTTATAATAAGAATTTCTAAAGGGTTTTCCAATGGATCAGTCACCAAGAAGCAGAAGGAAGGATTGAGGTACTTGGAACGGGGGTGACCAGGCATTGAGGGGATCACCAAGACACTGTGGTGGTGAGGGGATGATACTCTGAGCTTCAGAGGATCTCTTAACAACAGTCTTCCTTCAGTTTACCCATGGCTGTGTGACCGGAAAATTCAAAATATGTTAAAAGGATACCCCCATATGCTTTAGGTTTAAATGTAAATCACAGAAAGGTTCTAATTCAGATTATTTTAAATGAAGTTTTCGTCTATATGGATAATGTCTGATATTTCATGTCTGAAAGCTGTGAGATGCAAAATAATTCCTCATTCTGTGGGACCATCCTGAACATTGTAGGATGTCAGGCATCCCTGACCGACACCTGTTCAGTGACCATAGTCCCTCCAGTTACTGTGGTGTCTGAAGCGCCCTCCTCTGTCCCACTGCTCTGGAGTTGAATGGACATCTCACAGCTGGACGATACACAGGATGCTCAGGGCACCTCCAAAGGAGCGGAGTGATGGTCTCCCACGATGTCATTTGCCAAAGCCTCTCTGCTGGACAGGGGCACATGCTCACAGTGAGGACCGGGTGGCCGTGGCAGACAGAGCAGGACTTTGGGCTCAAAAGTGTCTCCTGCAAAATGAGCCAGTTTGGTTTTGGAAAAAACAAAAACAAAAACCGCAGCAGATTTCAAATCAGAAGGACATGGCCCAGTGGGTTTACTGTTACCCCAACAAACCCACACTCACGTCTTTGTGAATGAGCTGAGCATAGTTAAGTGCAAATTGTGTATGATTTACTTTTTCCTGATGTTTCAGTTTTGTCTCCAAAGTGCTTTCTCACATTGTTTTTTCCCTCCACACTTCTAATCCTTTCCATAACCCGCGAAGCAGTTAGGGGCCTTATTTTAGGCTATTTTGGCGACATTGACATTATGAGGTCGTCAGGTTTGAAAAATTAGACAAGGGTCTTCTTCTATGTGTCTTGTACACATACAGGGGAAGCTTCACCTGTAATACTTGGATTCTGTCATGAGTTCACTCAGAACTAACCCAGAGGTTGGGCTGTGGGTCTGTATGAGAGCAATGTCCATTCTGTTTTCTCCTGCTGCTAATTTTGCTGTTGTAAGGAGTCTCTGTAGTTCGTGAAGAACAGCTTCCCAAGGAGCCAGATCTATCAGCAGCCTACTGCTGTGTCACTTCGTAAGTTATTTCCTCAAATTAAATAATGACAACAGTGGTGTAAAATACCTCATTATAGGGCTGGGGATTTAGCTCAGTGGTTAGAGCGCTTGCCTAGCAAGCACAAGACCCTGAGTTCAATCCCCAGTACCAAAAAAAAAAAGAAATTATACTAAAACGTAATAATAGTTAACATTTATTGTTTCCTATTAGAAAATTTGTAGCTATTTTCTAATTTTAATTGATCTGCATAGCTGTATAAATGGGAAAACTATTTGATTTTCCTAAATAATTATTTCTTCTAAAATGTAAAAAAGCTCAGTCTTTCTAATTGAACTTGTGAATGTATTCAGCTTCTCAGCTATAGACGAAGAGAATATAAATAAAGTCATAGCAAAATAAATTTAATGAAGCAGTGTAAATAATATTACTCATTTAGTATTTCTAGTCTCTTCGAACATTCTTGTCAGACTTCACCAGAGCAGGTGTGTAGAAACTTTCAACATCTATAACGATAGGCAAACTAAGAAAATGTGTATAACCAACATAATAAAATTCACCTTGTGTTGTATATGGTGGATTTGTGAGACTAATGTACATGTTGATACAACAATGTTGTTTGATAATAGATCAGATATTGCCTATTGTTTTTTGTTGAGATGGTAACATCTAATTTCTGAAGGTTTTTCCAAGATAGCACTTACCATCATTTCATTTACCCCAGCCTAGCCGGAAGTGGTATTACTTACTCTGTTATGTAGTTAAGTGAACTTCGCCCAAAGGAGAGTAAGTAACTTTTAGCTGCTTAATTACTTAAGTCTATGAGTAAATGACAGACCTGGAATTTAAAGCCAGGCTTGTCCAACCTGTCTGGTGTTCTTCCGCTGGACCCAGCTGCCTTACAATCTGAGCACAGAGAAGAGGGAAAAGTAATATGAATTACTAGCACCTAACACTTGGAGTAAAAAAAGAAAAGGAAGAAAGTGTTTATTTCCCCGCGTACCTCCTTCTTTTCAGGAAAACAAGTGATTACTTCTGTCATCAAGATCAGTGACCTAGACTATTCAAGTGACTGGATGTATCAGAAATCCAGCTGATTTTTAAATTACAGCAACATTGACTGAGTGGCAGCCTGTATGCCAGACAAGACCCGTGAGTGTGTTTTGTGTGGATTACACAGATATTTTTGAGATTTGAATTTTAAAGCTTTTAAATGCAGCACTAAAATGGCTCCCTGGTGTCCTGCGCCTTTCCCGTGAGGCGCCCGCTGGCCTGTGGAGGCCCTGGCTTTGTGACCTCTGGGTCAGTACTGTGATTGTGTCCCCCGAAGGCACCAGCTTCACTCCCTGTGAGTACCGTTTTCCTCCTTAGATCCTGGACTTCTCAGAAGAAGAATAAATCCAGGAGGGGAATAGGAAGTGCTGGTGTAAGGACTGAAAATTCCTATTGCATGACCGGGAGAGTCCTCCCCACGAGGGGGCATTTGATTGAAGACTGCGAAGGGCGGAGCACGCACCCGTGTGAGGGACAGCACAGGGCTTGTTGAGGGCAGAGGCCCTGGTGGGAGGGGCCTGGCATGTCTGCAGGACAGCAGGGCAGCTGGAGGCAAAAGGGCACAAGGGCAGAGCGCTCCCGAGCAGATGCTGAGCAAGGGCTAAAGCACGGGAGAGCACGAGCAAGTGAGCGCCATGGTCCCCCTGAGTTGCCGAAGGGTCCCTGCGGCTGCAAGGCCGGAGCGTGGCAGTTTGGGTGAGGGTGGTGGCAGTGGCAGTGGCCAGAAAGAGTCTGGCTCGGGACCCCTTCTGAAGGTAGAGACAGCGAAGCTGCCGAAAGGTTCGACGTGGATGTGAATAGAGCAAAGTCAAGGGTTTCGACCTTAGCAACCAGAAGTCTGGGGTTGCTCTCAACAAAACACTGCAGCCTGGAAACCCGAGGTTTCTCTTGCCTAGTGGTTACTGATAGGAGAGAGATACAGCGACAGGAGACAAAAGGGAAAGAACTTGCTGCTTAGGACACTGGAGGAGAAACTGCTGCACACATACACACATGGGGCGGAACTGGGCTATGCAGAGCCGCGGCAGCCTTCGCACGGAGCGCGCCAGTGATGCGCGCTGCTTCCCGGAGGCGAGTCTGAGACGTTTCCGCGTGAGAGGGTGGACCTGCCACGGAGGCGGCAAGCGCTCTGCACGGCCATAGCTCATCGCATGCTTCCGTGCACTGGGATTTTCTCTATCCAGGTCTCATGGAGTGTCTTATGTGGGAGTAGATAATTGATGGCTTACGCTGATTTTTTATTTTTATTGAGGTTAAGTTTACATAACACAAAATAAACGATTTTGCAGTGGACAAGTAAGTGGCATTTAGGACATTGTGCAACAAACACCTTTATCTCCAAAACATTTTCATCACTGCTAAGGGAAATCCCCTGCCCACTAAGTACCTGCTGCACATTTCTCTCTTCCCCCAGTCCCTACCCTACCAAAGTGTGTCTGTCTCTGTGGATTTATGTGGCCGGATACTTCTTATAAATGGAGCTACACACCGTGCGATCCTTTGTGGCTGGCGCCTTTGACCTGGGATGTGGTTTGGAGGTTGTGTGTTGTAGCGTGCATCAGTACTCCATTGCAGTTTATGGCTCACTAATAACGTCTCACTGTGTAGAGAGGCGAAGTTTTGTTTATCCATTCGTGCATTGATGTGCACTGCTGTTGTTTTCACCTTCTGACTATTGGAATCACGCAGCTGTGAACATTTGAATACAGCTACACTGGTTACTCCGTACATGAGCTTAATTCATTCCACAATTCTGATTGCAGAATTCATTCCACAGTTCTGGTCGGAAGTGAATTCTGACCAGAATTGTGGAAAGAATTAAGTTTGTGAACCAAGGTGCCACTGTATTTAAGTACCTGTTTTCGTTTTGTCGGTATATGTTCCTTGGAATGGAATTGCGGGGTCAATTAATAATTCTCAGATTTTTTTGAGGAGCCATCAAACTTTTTCCACAGTAACTGAACCATTTTATGTAACTACTAGTAATGTACAGGATTCTCATTTTTCCATATCATCACCAATATTTGTTATTTTTAGTCTTTAAATAAATTATTGCTGTCCTAACAGGCATGAAGCGGTGTCTTCCTGTGGTTCTGATTTCCATTTCCCTAACATTTTAATCTGTTGGGCATCTTTTCATTTGCTTGCTGGCCATTTGTATATGGTGTATATTTTTGTGATATTTTTCATTGGGCTTCTCAGTGCTCTCGGACGAGAGCTCTCAGGAAATACATGTAGATCTTTGAAAGATAAAAGCAGTAATTCGCTTCTGTACATCTTGAAGAGAGAGAAGTGATGGAATGTGTTCCAGCTCTCAGTTGTGGTGTTGCACTGGAGATCTGACAGTAGGTAGCTGGGTTTCCCATCTATAAAGGGCGATCCTGAGAAAAACTTCACCCCTAGAAAGCTTTTAAATAAAGTCTAGAACCTTCGCATAAGCAATTTACCATTTAGGTATCTATCTCTGGAAAATGAACCCAAATGAGAGGGGAAAAGCTTTATTGGTAAAGACATCTTAGAGCATTTTTGTAGCCATAAATCAAAAAATTTACTAGTAGACCATTTATTGAATTAACTAAATAGAAAATTAGGCATCTCTTTACAAATATCAATAAAAATTATATGTTAACATACACAACATTTCAGTTAAAATATTAAATGAAAAGAGCAATGTGTGCATTGTACACACAATATAATTGCAATTACAGGCAGAATGTCCCTTCCCTGCAGTGCTTGGGGCCAGAGGTAGTTCAAGATGCAGAGGTTTTCAGATTTTGGAATATTTGCATAGATTTTACTGGGTAAGTATCTCTAACCAGAAAATCTGAAATCTAACAATTTGGAGCACTTTTGGATTTCAGAGTATTTCAGTTAGGGTTAGGCTTAGGGATGGTCAAACTGTATGTAATACTAGGAACCACAGAAACTGTACCTAGAATGAAGACTAGAAAGCAACATATCAGGATGACAGTCCGATTATCCTTGAATGATTGATTTCATAGTTTCCCAACAGTATATATAGAGTAGTACAGTGTGGTAAAGTGGAGTATAGTTTTTCGGGGCTAAGAATGTTTACCTTAGCACTTGTGGTACAAGGTCTGTTACTAATAGGACTTTGTTTACAGTCATGATTCCATGGAACAATTTCATGGATTCCTCAGATTCCATACATTGTTTTATTTCTACCTACAGATTTTTTTGTAGAAAAACAAAATCTGAAGTTTAAAATTATGAAAAAATGTCTTTTTACAGGTGTCCCGTTGCCGAAAGAGGACATTTCTGCTCCATTGACCTCCAGCTCACCAGTGAGGGAAGCCCGGGGGTGTGAAGATCCCCCCAGTGAAGAGGAAGATAAAATCAAAGAAGAGCCCCTAACCATCTCCGAACTAGCGTACAACCCCAGTGCCAGCCTGCTCCCCACCCCAGTTGATGATGATGAGATTGATATGCTGTTTGACTGTTCGTCTAGGCTTGAGTTGGAAAGAGAGGACACAGATTCATTTGAGGAACTGGAAGCAGATGAAAATGCTTTTCTGATTGCCGAGGAAGAGGAGCTGAAGGAGGCTCGCCGAGCTTTGTCACGGAGCTATGACATTCTGACCGGCCACTTTCGGGTGAATCCACTGGTCAAGAGTTTTTCCAGGCTCCTTGTGGTGGGCCTGGGACTGCTGCTCTTTGTATTTCCCCTGCTCCTCCTCCTTTTGGAGTCAGGTATTGATCTCTCCTTCTTATGTGAAATCCGCCAGACACCAGAGTTTGAGCAGTTTCACTATGAATACTACTGTCCCCTCAAAGAGTGGGTGGCTGGGAAGGTCAACCTCATGCTCTACATGCTGGGCTGCTCATGAGGGTGACACCTTATACGACTAAGGGCTATATTCAATTCTAGCGAGTTCTTTTCAGTAGACGCCTGGTTCTGAATGGTCATGGGTCATCAACATGGGTGATCCTTTCTCATAACTGATTACTCCAGTTCTTAAGTTAGCTTTCCATAATCCAGTACACTTAAATTAGTTTAAATCAAGTACAGCTATTTTAGTTACAGGTCAGAAAGATGGCCCTTAAACAAAAACATCTTTATTTTTTAATGTAGAGTAAATATCTCTTCTATCATAGTACATAATGATACATTGGACAAATTAGATTATTCCTTTTTTTTTAGTAGCTGGTACCACTACAAACTATAAGATTCAGAATCAGAATTTTAGGAAAAACCCAAGGGAAAGTTTTTGAATATAATCCTTAGTGAATACAATGTCTTCTAACCAATGCCTATACAATTAAATTTATGCTGGGTTTTTCTTTTTGTTTTTTAAAAATATTTTTATGTGTTCAAACTATTTTGGTAAATTTTTAGCAAAAACAAAAAACCAAAAACAAAAAAACAAGAAGCCTCCTGGAGTTATTTAAGTATACAGATTGCAAGACTAATGCACAAAGGTATATCAGGAATTTTTTAATGTTTTGGCACTGGTTTGTTTTTTAAAATATTTTTGGCTGAACAATCTCATAATTTGTTATTACCTACATGTAAGATAGAAAAATGAGTAAAAAGACACTGTAGTAAGTAAGCTCCCAAAACAGATGATGGCACCAGAGGATGTAGAAGGCAAGAGCACTGAGCTGACATAGGGAGGCCCAGCTCTCCTAGGTTTCCAAGGTTTGGGACAAGATGATTTGGTGTTTTTCCTTTGCATTCTGTCCACATGTCTGGGCCTGGGAAAGCAGACTGTTCTTACAGGAAAGGGAAACTTTAAAGGAAAAATGGTAAAGGATATACTAGTTAACTGCTTGTCGTACAGTAACGCAAACATGGAAGCGGATGAGAATGGGACAAATAGAAAGTGGCAAAGGCGAGTTCTGGTGAGGGTGGTAGGCAAGTGGTGGTAGGCGGATGGTCTCTTTTATGAATGTGACACTTGTATGAGGCATGCAGGACGTGCAGAGCAGTGCCCTCGCTGTCCAAGGTGATGGAACGTGTTCAGGCGGATCTAAATAAAGTAGAGAAGCTTCAAGGTAAATTTTTGGTCCTTCATGCCATTCATTGTGATTCTGTGGGAAAAAACTTCAAAAAGTATGTGTGTGTGTGTGTGTGTGTGTGTGTGAGAGAGAGAGAGAGAGAGAGAGAGAGAGGGAATGTGAATGGCCTTTAGATGCCAGTGCTTATCCTTGCCTGGTTTTCCTTAAGATTGTAGCTCATTCATAATTGGGGCTTCCATTGAGAGACTGGAGGGGGCTCATCAGATGACAAATCAATTCAGCTTTGGTGAAATAGACAACAGAAGGGGACAGATAAGCAGACAAGGCAGAAGCCAAATCCCCTAGTACCTTACTTCATACCATCGAATCTGTGAGGAAAAGGTCCGATGCTTTCCCGTGCAGAGTACTCACCTGCACTGTGGTTCGAGTGGGAAGTCAGAGCATGGAGCGCCCGGCGCAGAGCATAGGATTGCTCCACAGGTCGAGACACTCCCTCGCCTTTATTTACAAAGAGATGCGGCCCGCCTAACTCTAATGACACTTTAATTCCATCCGTTAGCACAGTTCCCAAGTCGGACATTCTAGTCTCGCTCATTCAGTGGAGCTCTGCATGATTCATTAGGCATTTAATTTTGCAAGTAAATTTCGAAAAGCAGTTCAGGAGACGTTCTCCTGAACATGTCACTCTGTATACTTGCTGTTGAGTTTGCAGTTTTCTTCTGATGGACTTTCAGTGATTTATACTGATAAAGAAATATGTTTTCTTTGGTTGGAATCTGCAACAGTAAGTTATTTTTTCCCTTCTTTTCTCATGTGACATGACTTCTGAGTCATCCTCTGTGACAAAAGAGCGATCCAGCGTAGTTTGGACAAATTGGCCTCCCTTCAAATTGTGCTCCATATTGTTCTAACCAAGACAACCATCAAGCCTTCACCTATCAAAATAGTACTAAATAATCTTTGACATTATGGAAGTAATATATTTTCCATTGTAAAGTATTTGAACAATATAAGACAAATATCACATATAATCCAACCATATAGATTCATATTAAGGAGATATATATCCAGCTAGCATCTCTCTTCTCTTAACGCACAGACTTTATTGTTGACTAGAAATGTTTTCAGGTAAAGGAGTTGACAGAATAGGATCTGCTGAATTTCAACAATAGCCATGAAAAGTAAAACTGGGATTGTAGAAAGCCATTTAGTTGGTGCAGAATCAGAGCCTTTTAGAAATACCAATTTAAGTTTTGTTAGAAGGCAGCCACCAATTGCCTGAATCAAATGAGAATTGCTTCTAAAGATGGACAGTATACGATGTAGTGAGATACAGAGTTCAAAGCAAGTGTGTGAGTATATGTATATTCCATATTATTGGTGTATGTGTGTTTATATATTAACCTGTACATATGTGTGTATTTGTATAGACACAACCAATATGCCTTTCATATATAGTTGTGTTTATCTTGCCCCAGTTGAGGAATTTGTAACATGTTATTATTCCTTTTCCCCTCAGATACCATGGTGGGTAAACTCACAGCCTCAAAGATATAAATTTTCCATGCAAACTACTGTGTGTACATTTGTTTATCTGTACACACACATATGGCAAATACATATACACACACAATCTTGTCTTTAATGCTAATGCAAGTTGGATTATGAAAATAATGTAGGTAAAGTATCATGTATTTCTATCTGTGCGTGAGGCATATTGTAAAATGTAATGTATTTGGAGTATATTTTGTGGTTCGTCTAATATTTATAAACATAACTGTGGGGAGAATTCACAATGAGTTGATTTCACTGAAATCCAGAGATTCGGGGCCATGTTACTGTGATTGGAGCCTTATCTTTGTATAGTGAAATTTGCATTTCTATGTCAACATCCAAATTGTTTTATATGTTAATATGGTAGCAGGAATCCCTAATAAAAATACTCTGGGGTAAAATATTTTTGCAATCATTCAGTTTTATTTAAAGTAAGTTGTATAGTCAACTTGTTGGAAACTACAGGAGTGTGCCCTTTAGGACCATGAAATGAGGTTCCCCATTAATGGTGATAGTATAAAAAGAATCACAGGTAATGAGGGAGATGAACCCTCCGCAGACATCAGCCAGGCTGTCAGCCAGGCCTGAAGCAGAGACTTTAGCACTGCAAATGTGCTCAACCATGAAAGAAAGCCAGGGGTTAATTAATGGTACTAAGATAACTAGACTAATAGAAAAGCATAGAAAAATAGAAGAATGGAACGAAGGATTTAAGAGTACTAGAAATTAGGATATTGTTACCACTGGTCAGCAAGGGGGCCTCCCGTGCAGAGGGGTGGCATCTGACTCTTCCCTCTGGGATACTTGCCATCAGACCTCTCCTGCCTTTCACAGGCGCTGGGGGAATCTCACCCTTCCACTCCCCTGCTCCCGTCTACATAATGTGGGCTTGACAGGTTGTCTGCTGAGGTTTGGCACAAGGACTGCAGCTCCACACCGGAAGATTAAATCAGTGCATGTTACTTTGAGTGACACCGAAGGGGGCCTCTTTTCTCGGAGCAATACCCTAGAGGCCAAGCAGAATGGGCCTTCAGCTGTGGTGCTTCCTAAGTCTGCAAGGTCTTACTCAAGCTCTCAGACAGGCTAGAAAGAGAACTCAGTGGTTAGTGCCGGAAGCAAGGTGGCTTGTGGCCCTCAGTCGTGGCTCTGGCAGCTCTACTCACCACCTTTGTTGGGGGCAGTATCTGCTGACCGAAATGGCCCTTGGCCACTTATTCATTGTGTAGTTTCTTGAGCTCCCGCTCCAATCTCACCTCTTAAAGGAGATCTTTCCCTATATTCCTACCTTTTCTGCTGAGTCAGATAGAGGAGGAATCCCCTCCAACGTTCCCAGTCTGGGGAGCAAGTATTGGACAGAGGCTTCCACCTCTGAGTTGCAGATGATGGGGCTTGGATCTTTTGGGGCCATCTGTCTCTACTGGGTGGAGCTGATGTACTGAAGGTCCCTGCTTACCTGTGCTCCTGCTTCTTCTCTCTCTCTTTCTGTCTTGGACCTGCTTTTGGGCTTCCAGTCTCCATGCCGTAAAGAGACTCAGCGGGACCTGCCCATGGTGGGCCCAGCCGGGATCATCTTTCCACGTTCCAGCCTCGGTCCATACTGGGTGGTAAGTCCAACGAGCATGCCCAGTGGGCTCAGCTGTCATCACTTTGAAGAGGAAGAAAGAAACTCACGTAGGCCTCAGATCTCAGCCGTGTTCTCCAATCCAGTAATAAAGCTGATTTTAGCTGTTTTCTGGCCATCGTGTCTTTTATCTACTGGGAAAGGACATGCTGGTGTTGGGCAGGGTGGTGGCTAATGTTTAGGATCTCTAACTTCTGATGCTGTGAGCCAGAAAGGTGTGAAGAGGACTGTTCCCGGATGATCCTCGGGCATCAGGAGCTACCTGTCACTGATGTGAGTCCTGGCAGACTTTGCTAGCAGGAGGTGGAAACGGGACATTAGCAAGGAGCAGCGAGTTGGTTGGAACTACACATCCCCATTCCGCACCTTCAGTTGATGCCTGCCCCGATGTCTCTTGGAAAGGGCAGCAAGGCCTGGTTACAAAGGAAAACTCTTAGTAGGATAAAGATGTACTTCCGGTGGGTAGTAAGTAATGAAATATGCCTTGCACATTTCATCAGCTGCTGCAGCTGATAACTATCACCCTGATTCTTCTGACCCACAGAATTCTGGTTATGATCATCAGCTTTCCAAGGAGACGACCTTCCAAGGGAGAGAACGTATTAGCCCACCATGTTAGTTTCTATTCTGTGTAGCAGCCTCATTGTTTAGAAGTTAAAAGCTCAGTGTTGGTGGTTTAAGGATCAAACTGCTGTAATTTTCTTGGTGTGAATCTGTTACCTCCCTTCTTAATCAACTGAGTTTCCCGACAGTCTTTATTTCTGGTTCTCCAGGGCAGCAAACCAGACATCTGTCTGCAGGGCAGACCACTGTTCACCTCGGACATCTCTGAGAGTGAAAGGGAGTATTTTAATGATGTGCTGCTGCTACACGCATCAGCTAGAGCCGTCCTAGATACTCTACCTGTAAGAATGTCTGATCCGACAGATGCCTCATCTGGCAACTCCTCTAGCGTGTCTCTCTGTAACACTGACTCAGTGAAACAGTGAAGGATTGTTGCTCTATAGTCACAGCTCTTGTAGTTGAAGAGTCAGATTAAAATTCACTTAAATGAATTGCATCATGTGTTTTGGTACTGTATGAGATCAAATCTTCTGTCATTGAATATTTAGTGCTACACACTCAATTTGCTTACCATTAGAAATGCTTCTTGTTTAATTTGAGGTAGATAAACAGAGGGCTGAACTGATCTCAATACTGCTTTTAACTTCCATATTCCTCCAGAACTTGACATTTATGATCAGCTTAATTGTGAGCAACTGATTCATACTCAAGATTGGATTTCATAGAAAGCCAACTTGATCACTTGAGAAGTGTCAGTATTCTGGATACTTGTTTGATGCCCAATACTCCTTACGTGCTTTTCCCAGAGTATAAGCCATACTATGCACCAAACACTGTCAGTACCAGGAATCACATCTTGAAAGCTGCCTCCAGGACAGCCTGCCCCAACAGGCCAAATTTCCCCATTTCCATGGAAGGCCTGGAGACAGTGTGTATGTTCTGCCGGAAATTCCATTTCGTACATGTCTTGCAGTAAAGGCCACCGATTACTAAAATCACTTCCTCTTCTTCCTGGATCACACTTCCCAGCCTCTCTGAGGATGTTAAGTGTGGCTGTATCCCTGAGTTGTGGCCAATGAAATTTAAATGAGAAGTGATGCGTACTGCTTCTGAATCTCAGGCCAGGTGTGAGCCTCCATTTGTTACTGGATGTGTACCATACAATAAACTTTAAAGTCATCATTTGAGGATGTTAGAGCTGTCAGCAACTTGGATCCTTGAGTGATACTGTGCAGAGAGGCACCATGAATCTCACCCCAAACTGAACCCACTTTGGACTGTTTCCTGAGCAGCGAAGCTTTACTTACCCAGGCAATTTCCAAGTCAGTTGCTATCAACATCCCTCATTTCAGTATTCAGTTGGCTGTCTCCCCACAAAGGGGAGTGCAGTGAGAGCAGGTAGGGGCTGCTCTGTGCTGCATTTCCAGGAGGTTCTCCTGGAGAATCATTGCATAGTGGCCGCGAGTTGACTGTCGTGTTGTCAGTGATAAATCTTGATCGAGTTCTGTTTTGGTGCTAATATATCCCGTCATTCTTCACTCTGGGGGCTCAGCTGGAATTCAAAGCAAGAGAACCCAAAGCAGGCCACCCTGATGGGCAAAATCACCGCTAGCTGAGAGCCCTGGGATTGAGCTTGGTTTTAAGAGCATGTTATTGGAGCCGTGTGCTCTCAGAATGCTTGATTTACTGCTCTATTGTCGCAGTCTTGATGTTTTTCATAACTGTCTTTGGTGATTTCTAAGTGAATTTATTGGAATAGTAAAATATACGCAGGAGATCAGCTGGCCAGCAGCAGGCATCATGTACACTAAGCAGCCAGCTTGGGGGCGAGGTACCTGCACATATGTGAGGCTTCAGGGGACACGTAGGTGATGCTACACAACATGGGCCTGAGTGAGTGACATTGGTGGTGGCTGCAGCAGAAGCCATCCCTGGGAGACAGGAGGCGTTCTATAAACTTAGGAACAGCACTGGAACCCAAGGTGGGAGGCCAGTTTATCCATCAACCCCAGGAGCCCTCCCTGAAGCAATGCACAAATATTACCGCTCGGCCTGACCACTGGGCAGGAACTGCCACCAGTCAGGCAGAAAACTTTGTCAATAATTATTACAAAATAAAAGTGCACACACAGACATTGTAATAAATGGTATCAGGGAGTAATTAGAACTTTTGAGGAGTTTAGAATCTCTGGTTTCAAAAACCATCATAACATTGCACAGAAAATCTCCTAAGCCTTTGAAATAGAAATTAAATATAGAGATCATCATATTCTATAGAGAAAAGTACTATTTTCTCTCCTCTTTCTCCTTCCTTCCTTCTTTCCCTCCACTCCTTCCTCCCTCTCCACCTCTGATAATGGGGATTGAACTCAGGGACTTGTACATGGTAGGCAAGCACTCTACCACTGAGCTATCTCCCTTTTTATTTAAAAAAATGTTTTCAAGACAGGGCCTCACTGAATTATCCAGGATTGAATTTGTGACCCTCCTGCTTCAGCCTCTTGAGCAACTGGGATTATAGTCATGTGCCACCAGGCCTGGCAAGAGTACTATTTTCATATGAAAACTTGCATGGACCAATTATTAATAAATAGAAAAAATTAAATTAATTTTCATTATAATTGACACTTTAAAATCTATAAACAGGCATTTAAAATTATATGCACATAATAAAACCATTTTCAGTGTCTTGTAACACATCTGCAAGTTGTGGGGAATGTCAGAGGAAGCACTGAAATGCCCTTATATGTCATTGTGCAAATGAACATTGAGAATTAAATTCAGACTTGTAGAAGTTGATTATAAATAAGAAGACTTGTCTTTAAGATAAATTATTCCTCAAGAATTATCAGCTTTACGTATACTAAAATTTATATTTCAAAATAATTTCCAGAAATTTATGCTAGTATTGTTGGTCCCTAACAGTGATGGCGAACCTTTTAGAGACCAAATGCCCAGACTTCAACCCAAAACCCACTTAATTAATTGCAAAATGCTCATACTGCAATTAAACCCGAACGCTTGGCTGCTGGGACGATGCTGGGGCAACTTGGCTTGTGTGCCAACAGAAGGGGCTCTGTGCGCCTTCTGTGGCATGGATGCCATAGGTTCGCCAGCAGTGGTCTATAAAATACTCTTAACAGTTCCAGGACCAGTAACATCATCAGAAAGATCTTTCTCAAAATTAAAATTTACCAAAAATTATTTGCGACTGTCAAGAGTGATTGGTGCTGCCTTCAATCATATTAATAGAAAATGAAGTTGCTAAAAGAACTTTAATGGTCTAATAGATGCATCTGCAGAAAAGGGAATTATAAGAGAAATTTTGTTGTGAATCAAGATATTAATATATAGACACGAAGATACAATAAATTATCATTAGTTATTGCATTATAAAATTAGAATTTAAAAACTTATTTTTTGCAATTTGTAACATTACACATTACATCATTGTTATTACATATATTACTATTACTACCATCATATTTCATATATAATAAAATCTGTTTTAAAGGGAAGTATTTGTTTTAATATCTTTAATTGCAACTTTACCCTGTGTATTTGAACATGTGGCTCTACATTTTCATCTTTCGCTGAGTCCTACAAATTATGTAGCTGACCCTGACTGACTTAGAGGAAGGAAGTACAATATAGGAGGCCCCGAACAAATCCTTTGATTATTGGAAAAGAAAGCAACATGTGCACAGTTAATCTTTCTTTCTTTCATGAATTAAAAAAAAACATCTAAATAGTGGTGAGGAGTCTATCTTATAAGAAAAAGAACTTTGTTTATAAAGATAAGGAGTAAGGAACTACCTTAATTTTTGTCCAGTATTTTTACATTCTCAAACTTTAGTAATTTGATTAGGTTAAATAAGATGCCTCTAAGTGAAAAGGATTGGGTAAAAAAGAAAATTTAGCATCTAGGATTTGGCACAGACTTTGGACATATTAGACAGAGATCTTCACTCAGCTGTGTTAAATGTTTTCAGCAAACAAACAAAAAAAACTAGGTCTAAAGAAAAGTATGTGAACAATATCTTACCAAAAAGGTCAAGAAAAAAATATTTTAACAAAAAGAACCAAATGGAAATTCTGGAGTTGAAAAGTAACAATAACAAAAATGAAAAATTCAGCAGAGGATCTCAGTAACAGATTTAAAATTGCCAAAGAACAATCAACAAACTTGATAATAAACCAACTGAGATGAACCAATCTGAAAAACAGAAAGACAAAAAACACTGAAGAAAAATGAACAGAACTTCAGAGAGCTGTGGAATACCACCAAGCATACCGATATCCACATAATGATGAATCTAGAAGGATAGAAGACAGAAGAGGGGAGAAAGAACATTTAAAGACATAATGGCCGAGAATTCCCCAAACTGGAATTGATAAGTTCAGCAAGGTTGCAGGATGTAAGATCATTATACATAATGAATCATATCTTCACACACTAGCAACAGAAAATTTAAAAAATGAAATTAAGTAAACATTCACATTTATAATAGCATCAGAAAAACTACATAGCAACAAATCTAGCAAAAAAAGTATAAAACTTCTACATTGTAGACAACATAAGTCCAATTAAAAGTTAAAGAAGACTTAAATAAATGGAAAGATATCCCATGTTCATGGATCAGAAGACTTAATACTTTTAATACATTAGTACTCCACAAAGGATTTTCAAATTCATGGCAATCCCTGTTAAAGTCTCAGCTCCTGTTTTGCAAAATTGACAAGCTAGAATTTCATAAAGAAGTTTCATATAAAAAGGCAAGAGGCTCAAAATAGCCCCAACAATCTTTAAAAAGAACAAAATTGAAAGACTCAAACATCCCAAATTGAAAATTTAAAGCAAAGGTAAAGTTATTGAGATAGTGTGGTACTAACTTCAGGAAAGATACATAGATCCTTGGCATAGAAGTGTGAATCCAAAAATAAACCCATGCATTAATTAACAATTCAATTTAGACCAGAGCACCAAGACAAATCACAGGGGAAAGTACAGGGTTTTCAGCAACTCAATATTCACAGGCAAAATCATGACGCTTGATCCATTCCTTGTACTATATGCAAACATTGATTCAAAATGGATGCTAGACCTTTGGTATAAGTGTTAAAGCTATAAAAATCTTGGGAAACATATGGGAGAATATCTTTGTGACCTTTGATTAGGAAACGGTTGTTGGAAATGACAGCAAAATATAATAGTGATGAAGGAAAATGATTTGGACAGTAATAGATAAATTGTAAACTTTAGAACTTGTATTAGTTACCTTTCCAGAGTCAATGGTTTGTAAGGGAGCAGATTTAACACGGGACATTTATAAGTTACAATATTCACCCACAAGCCAAATGCAAGAAGAGTGCCAAATGTCTGTCTATGCACTGGAGACCCAGAAGGTCCAGTCAAGGGCTGGGAGCCCACAGCACTCTGTCCCATATATGTCCATGTCTACAGATGATGGCTGAAGAAATCCTTACTGGAACCAGGATAAAATGCTCACAGCAGAGATGAAGACCAGAGCTCCCCCGAAGCAACAGCAGCCATCCTCCATGACAGCAAGGCCCTGAGCTCCTTCTTCGACGGGAGCAGCCGAGTCCCCTTCAGGAGAATCAGCCTCAACAGGGCTTCTCCCGGGAAACAGCCCACCACTATCTTTTGCTCCCGTTCTCCTTTATGTAGTAGCAGCAACAATCCTCAGGTGGGTCCACTATGCCCAGAATCACACCAACTCAGTCCAGCTGGGCATTCTGGCTCAAGCTGACCACAATAATAAGTCCACCACGGGACTTCAAAGAACACTATCAAGAACTTGAAAAGACAACTCACTGAAAGAGATACAGTATTTGCAAATCATATATCTGCTAAGACATTTCTACCCATGATATATAAAGAATGCTTACAACTCAGTAATAAAAAAAACCCTATTTTAAAAATAGGCAAAGAATCATAATGGACCCTTATGCAAAGGAAAAAAATATTGAAATGGCAAGTAAACACACAAATAGATGCTCAATCTCATTAGCCATTAAAGAAATACAAATCAAAGCCACAATAAGGTAGCACTCCATCCTCACCATGACGGCTGTAATAAATCGCAACTGCTGTCGACAAGGATATACAAAATTTGGAACCCTCATATTTTGATAACGAGAATGTGAAACTGTGCACTTGTTTTGGAAAATTATTTGGTGGTTCTTCAAAAAGTTAAACACAAGTTTCCTACACAAGGTAGCAATTTCAGAAAACATATTTTCACACAAACATGGGTACATGAATTGCATAGTAGAACTTTTAATAATAGCACGAGAATGGAAACATTCCAAATGGTCCTCTGTTCATAGATAGGATGACAAAATGTGTTGTATCCATCCCATCAAATAATGAAATACGGATACATGCTACATTATGGATAAACTTGGAAAACTGTATGCTAAGTGAAAGAAGTCAGAAGTAAAAACCATCTACTATTTGATTATATTTATATGAAATGTCCAGAGTAAGCAAATTTATAGTGTTGGAATGACTAGTGATTTCTAAGGGACAGGGGTGAAGAGAATGAGACTGTTAACCGTAATGGTTATAGAACTTTTTTTACTGGGTGATGAAAATGTTCTATAATTATACAGTGGTGATGATTGCACGATTTTGTGAATAAAGACCAATGAACTGAATGCCTTCTTTCCAAATGAAACAACTGATTATGTAAAGAATCTAAATCCATAGCTTGAAATAAGAAAGTTACAAAGAGCTACATAAAATTATCCGTGATTCTACTATGTAAGAATAAGCAGTGCTAACCTTTGTAATTGAAAAAGTGCTCATTTCTTACATGTACAGCAAAGGGGCTGCTCAGAGGGTGCTGTGTGGCTTCTCATAACTAACACAGTCCTTGTGTTATTATCTGCTATCCTCCTAGGCTTTTTATCTCTGCCATCTGCCCACTTCTAACATTCCCCACGGCTGTGTTGAGCTGTCACTTTGGGGAGGCCCTATTTTCTCTGGCTGCATGACTTTTCTCTCTTTTCATCTTCTAGATATCCTAGTGGACTGAAAGCATCCGATTCTGCAGCCTCAGACTCCTGCCCTCACTGGCAGTCGGCCATCCTGGAGGTCCAGGGGCCTGGTTCCTTGCTTTGGCACAGTGACATTCAAAATCAGCTCCTCTTTGCAACTAATTTCTGGCTTTTCTAGTCAGCATGACTATCAGATCTCTTGTACTCTGGCCCCAAGGTTCTATCAGAGGATTAAATTTCCAAAGGTTTGGCTCATAATATCCAGATCAAATTTAAATTGGGTGTAAACTGCTCTTTTTTGGAGTCTACAAGGGCTTCCCCTGCCACTCGCCCAGCCATTTAGCCAGTTTAACATTGGCTTAATCCTGTTGTAGACTTGTTAATTCTAGCTTGAAGGAATGTGTCTATCCTCTTCCAGAGGAGAAGTCCACAAATAGCATCATCATCTGCTCCAAGAACAAGAGAAAGGCGTGTGCTCTATTTGCCTTGACATTCCTCTCTATATAAGCAGGACTGGCTTGCTTCAACTTTGGTTTCTTTCCTGGACCAAGGTTTTCCTTTATTTGCCATTGAACTTCTACCCAAACAGATTTCCCCATTTTTTCCTTCTTTTGAAGGAGGATTATTTCCTGCTCATGCTCAAAATCTGACATTGGGGGCTTTCTTCTATGCAGTATTTGAGAGCTGACTGCCTTATACTCCCACACTTTAACATGAATTGTTCAGGTGACCATGAAAACTAATTAGTTCACCAAAACCTGCAACCTGCACAGCTCTGTGCCTGGTTCCCTGTGCACGAAAAATTTCTGGCTACAAATACCAGCCCTTCCTGGCTATGGAGCTTGGAAGTAGTACAGAGGTAGGAATAGGGCGTGGCTTAAACTGGTTGGGAAGGCGGACGTGACCTGAGGGAATGACCTGGACCAGACATCATCCTGGGCGCGAAATCCAAATGCCCTCTTCTCCCAGGACTGGGCAAAACTCTCATGAGCTCTGAGATGGGATAAACAGAAACGATGCCAGGAGCTTGCTGTCTTGCTGTCTTGCCCCTCTAGCCCCCTAACTCTGTGCCTGCCCTAGCTTCTCCAGCTCAGGCCATAAGCTCGCTCCCACTCGCTTTTGGCTCCCTAACCACCCAGAGGTGATTTCACCCACATGGTGGAGTCAATTTTTTTTTCTTTTGTTACTTAAATAAACTTTCTTACTGCCCTCAATTCGCCATTCAGTTTTTTTGCTTGTGGTGAATAAGAACCCGGAAATTTAAAGCACAAAACTCCTTCCCATCCAGCATCAGTACTTTGAGTAATTTGCGAGTGAGAGTCTCTTGGTCTGTAAGATGAGAATAACTGATAAATACATCCCAGAGCGCGAGTGTGATGGCTGGACAGAGGAAGAATGCTAAGACCCTGAAACACGAACTTCAGTGCGTCCTCCTTGCCAAGCTGCGGATGCTCTCTGTCTCGAAGGGGCTTGCCCGCCCGCCTCCTAAATAAGGCAGCCCCAGCAGTCTGTCCCATCCGGCTGCACAGAAACATCTCGAGGAGGTTACTCTATTCCAGATTAGAAATTCTGTGAAATAGAAGTCTGGAAAATATTTGCAAAAGTGTTCTGAAAATCACCGTTAGAAAACAGATTCCACAGAAAATAATTGTGAGAAATGCTAAATACTGCAGCCTTAACCTGAAAAGTCACAATACATATTTTCTAGAGTTTCAGAAAAAAAAGTCTCACAATAAAGAAATACATTTAGTGTAGAACTTTACACACTTATTTGATCATGGTTCTCCTGTGTAAAACATTTCTTATGTTGAGGGGTCTGCTTACTCGGTCCTAACTGTCTCTGCCTCCTCACTCGCCTTACCAATATTTCATGATGTGGAAGTTTGAATTGAAGAAAGTACTTTAGAGCCTGGTACATGGCAAACTGCCCTGACTACTCATGTGCCATGAGTGCAATAACACAGAAATCACACCTATAAACAGGCTGTGGCAGTGAGGCATGACAAATACTTGAGGAACCGCAGAACCTAGATGACTCCACTCCCCCGAGCAGGCTCCCTAATCTGAGAGAGGCTGAGGAGTCACCACAGGTCTGGAAGGCCTGCACTGTGAGGCCCCCATGTGCGCAGAGGAGGCCTGTCTCAGCCCTGGGCTGCCTCCTGAAGAGCATAGCGACTCGTGGTTCCTCAGGGCCCGGCCAAGGCTGCTGTTTGTCCAGCCAGGGACAGGGTTTGTCTGCATTGGTCCTGAAGTCCCACCCCATTTCCTCATGAAGGAAAAGGTCCCTAGCCCAGAGAGGGGCCATCAGGGACGTGGATTATTATCCTCAAGAGAACACCAACCCTAACCCTAACCGCTTTACCAGTGTGGACCTTTGCTCCAAACCCAATCATGAACGAGAAGTTGGGGCTTCTTCCACGTGAAGTCTACTTTTGCCCCATTCCTCCGAAAGAGCCATCCCTCTCTGCATGCCAGTCCTGGATCCAGGGCTGCTTCTGCACACTGCTAGGCTGCAGGCAGAATTAAGTAGGTCCCACCCACAGGAGCCATGTAGTGAGCAGGTGTGAAGGACAAGACTGCCCCCAAGTGGGACACTGGCTAAATGCAGCGGTGCATCTCTGGGCTCCCTTGCAGGCACTGAGCCGTCCACCAAAGGGCAGGACACCCTTCTTTCTACCCAGAAGCTGCTGCACCTGATCCTTTGCCTCACGTTGCGCCCAGTGTTGAGCAGCGACGGACACAGTCCTTCCTATTGTCCTGATGCAGAATACTTGGCTTCTTTTTTTAATTTTAATTTTTATTTTTATTGTTTTTTGGTGCTGGGGATCGAACTCAGGGCCTTGAGCTTGCAAGGCGAGCACTCTAACCACTGGGATAAATCCCCAGCCCTTGGCTTCTTTTCAATATTAATCTTTTCAGCAATCGAGCTGTCCTGGGCCAAATTTTACAGGCCCAAATTTACAGAAGTTTCTTTTCTGGGGAAACGGAAAACTTTAAAAATCACCGAGCTGTGCCATTTGCTCTTGACTCTCAATGTAGAGCTGGCTAAAAGTTTCCAACAGTACCCATGTCACAACCTGAATGTTGGGCTGCCTTGAAATCTCCTCTGCCAGAGTAATTGGTCTGCTGCCTTAATCTTAGTTGCCTCATCTCAGGATATGAGCAAAATGTACACAGATTTCCTACCACATCATAATATACAAGGTCTTGAGTTCAACTACAGTAGAGTTCATGCTCTGAATGAACCCTCCTGAGCCTGGTCTTTACGCCATCCTAGTCTTCTGAACTCTGACCATTATCTCCCATTAAGCATGGCTTATAGCACTCTAGGGCTTCTTTAACTGGCATTGCCAAACTTTGCCAAACTCCTCCTGTCAACCAGTTCCAAAGGCTTATAAGCCACACAGTCAGTAGTCACAGCAACAACCTCACTTTTCTGGCCCCAAAATCTGTCTTGGTTACCCTCATCCTCACTAGGACAAAATACCCAAAACCTGCAACTTAAAAGAGGAGAGGTTTATTCTGGCTCACAATTTTAGTCCATAGTTGGCTAGCTTTGAAGCAGGAAAGCATGGTAGAAAGGTCTGGCAGTGCAACATGGTAGAGGTTGCTCTTATTTTGGAGGCCAGGAAGCAGAGAGCCAAAAAGAGGAGTGTGTGTGGGGGTGTGGGATGTACCCCTCCAGGTGATGTCCCCAGTAACCTACCTTTCCTGACCAGGCCCGACCTCCTAACAGCAAGTCAGCTATAGCGCCCCCATGGTCCAATCCTCTTCCAACAGCACATGAGCCTTTGGGGGACATTTTCTATTCAAACCATAATACCACCTACAATCTATGAGACTAAGAGAAGGTCATTAGCCTATCTGGTCCTCCACTTTCCAATCATTAGGTAGCATCAGTTAGCAATTGCTATTATCATTGTTTTTGTTCATATATCACACAGTTTCTGTAAATCTTACTGAACCATGAATATGGGTTTTTTTCCTATTTAACTTACTAGTTTCTGTATTTGTGAGGTCATTAATACACAATTGCTTTACAACATCCACAAACCTTCAGCTAGACTAATGAGAGGGAGGGAGTGGGGAGGAGATACAGGGAATAAAATTAAAACTGAGAAAGGAGACACTACACCTGATACCAAAGAAATACAAAGAATGGTCACAGACTACTGTGAACAACTGCAGATCAACAAGTTGGAAAATCTAGAAGAAATGGGTAAATTCCTGGACACATGAAGCCTACTGGACTGAACCATGATGAGTCGAAAAATCTGAACAAATCAACAAAAACTAACAAAGAGCTTCGCTCTTCTGTCTGGGCACAGTTGTGGCAGCAGCTCTTGGAGGAGGGGCCACAGTGGACAGTCAAGAGAGAGACAAAAGGCCTTTGGTCTGGGGCCACCTCGGTGTGGCTAGGTATGCAGCCACACACCTTCCTGGAGGACCATGGTAAGCTGCTGGGCAGGAAGCGCCTCTCTCTGCCAGGGGTCAGCCTGTCCAAAGCATTCGAATCTGAAGGCAAAACCCTAAGAAAAAGTACCAGAAAGCTATGCCATATATATCCCCCTCTTCTCCTCAACAAAAACAAAAAGACCTTTAAAACTAACATTAATAACAATAAAGCGTCCTCTTAGCGTGACTGTCAGGAAAGAGATGCTTCCCTCTGGGTTGTGAGGTGGGCACCATGCCAGACAGCGGTACCCCCAAATGCTGAAGTCTGTGCAGCCAGGTCCTGTAGCTTTGTGGTCTAGCCTTGGCTATGTGAGACACTGGGATAGGACAGTGCGGGGGCTTTGCAAATCAGAGCAAACAGCAACTTCTCGGTTACCTTCAGGCAGAATTCAGCCCCTGCCCAGGGCCTGGGGAAGAAACAGGAACTTACCAGCACAGAATATCCCAGTATACCAGTTGATCAGAACCATGCTGGTTAGAAACCCTGGCATGTGCACAGCAAAATTCTTCTGATAGACGGAATGTAAAGGGGATTCTGGAAGCTTTTTATGTCTCTAGGAGGCCTCAGCAGAGAGTAAAACACAAACTCAAGGCAAATAGGTACCAAGTCAAAGCAAAATGACCTACTAGCTCAGCCACACTGAAAATACCTGATAGAACAAAACTCCTGGATGTCTAAATGTCCTGTGAAGACAAAAGCAAAAGAAAATAGAGCCATAAATAGAACACATTTGTCGATAGAACTTTAAGTATTTCATTATGATTAAAAATGAGATCCCCAATTTCATAATCTGCTTCATCAGAGTTTCTGTGGGAGGACACAGTCATTTGGTGATAGGGACAGTTTTGGGCTTGAATTTGGAGGGTGTGGAAAGCTTTGATATTACTGGGTGATTTTTGAGATGGTTAAAAACAATTTAACAAGGAAACTGAAACAAAAGATAACTTAAAAGAAACATTGTGAATGATCTCCGGGACCTTAACACTTGGAATGAAAATAGCATACCTAAGAATTAGCCAGGATAGTTACATTTCATAATAGTTGTAAAACATTATTCCCTAAAGAAACATCACATGAGGATTAGTTATGCATTAATTTAAATCAAGTAAGATTTAAAGATATTTCCTTCCTTTTTAGATGCACTACAAAAAGAATGTTTAAAAACCTTTAAATTCTACTTTTAAATATTTTAAAAGGCAGAGTAAAAAATCAATTTCATATTCCACAAAATATGAAAACAAATTATGCACAAATAAAAATTTAATTTGCTTACAGAGCAGTTTTTTTGTGTTGTTTTTTAAAAGAAAAATATAAGACTGGTTCAAAATTGCCTAATATTTGTATTTTGTGTGTGCTTTCTCTTTGCTGAATGTAATTAATTTCCTTCAAGATATCTAATATTACATCTAGCACCAATTACCTATGCAAATTTATGGTGTACTCAGAAACAGAACTTACAAATAGCAAGAAATCCCAAATCTATCGTATGTTCTTTCCCTCTTCACCTCTAATATTTTCAGATATTGTTATTCTCACACAGATTCTAGTTGAGAGATCTTGCTGTGAAGTGAGCTTAATGTTAACCTGTTTAAAATTTGGCTTAGGGAAGAAGTTATTAATTGGAAGATTTTAAAAATAACTGTTCTTTGCAAAAAGAAACATAACCTTTAAGATATACAAGCATAATAAGAAAACAGACCAATCTTAATATATAAAAATCTCTGAATAACATGTATTTTTTATAAAACCTAGATTTTCTCTAAGGGAAAGCAAGTTTACACATGCACAGTAGATTTACAAATACATTTGTTAAATGTCACGCACATAAGCAAATGCGAAGACCCACCATGTTTTGGAGAGTTATAAATGAATCTATGCATTGTTCTTCTTTCAGATTTTCATATGAGGAATATTTTTACTGATTTTGTGTGTGTGTGTGTGTGTGTGTGTGTGCTGGGGATCGAACTCAGGGCCTTGTGCTTGTGAGGCAAGCGCTCTAACCACTGAGCTAAATCCTCAGCCCTTTACTGAGATTTAAAAGAAAACTTTTCAGTTAAATTTTATATCAAATACCCAACTTCTGGTATTTTAAATAGAGCCATTCCAATTTTTAGGAATCACAATAATCATAAACTGCTTTATAAAAAAGGCAAAATTTTACCTTAAAAGTACTTAAGAAATTTCATCTGTCGAAACAATCTGCACCCAGTTATTGAGTTGTGGCGATCTCTCTCCTGGGTTGCAGACGTGTAAATGGGTCTCACATTCTTTCCCAACAGCCTCAGACTCAAAATGTGCAAAGCTGAACTCATCGTCTCCGCACCATCCGAAACCAGTTCTAGGTCTTGAATCTCCTATTTAAGTGAAGTACCTGCTGTCCACCCACCTGTCTGTGTTGGTGTCACCCCTGACTCTGCCTCTCACAGCCAGCTGTGCAAATCCCCAGTAGTTCTCTCCTCACCATCGCTTCACTCTGCGCATGTGTCCACCTCCCCAGGACTGTGGCTCAGGGTCTTCCCACTTTGCACCAGCGTGAGGGGAAGGCCTCCAAACCATTTGCTCTCTCCCTTAGTTCTGGCTTCCTTGACAATGTTCTCTCCCCTGCTGCCACAGCTGTCTCACCAATGGGCAGATGTGATGATTCCTGCACTTACTGGATAAATATTTCCTGATCGAGCATCTACTCAGCACCAGTCATTGTGCCCAGGGTTAAAATACAGTCCCTCTGAGTGGAGTTCAGAGTCTGGGAGCAGAGACGGGTAAGACATTGAAAACACATCCCTCGTTCATGTTATAAATGGCATAAATGATATAAAGGAAGAAACGGGAGCATTAGGAAGGGTGGTCATAGAAGCTGTCTCTTAAGAGTTGACATCTGAGAGACACTGACAAGTCAGCCACAGACGAGAGGAAGAGCTCTTCGGGTGTGAGCAGTGTGAAAGGCCCGAGGTAGAAATGAAGCAGATTTTAGAGAAGCTGACTCGAAAGTCAGTGTGTTCAGAGCTCATCTTCCTATTAGAAATCTTGCAAAAGCCTCCAACCTGAGTGCACCCTTAATGACTTGCTACGCTCAAACTTGTTGTTTAGGCTGTTGTTTAGGCTGGGCTCAAACTTTCAATCCTCCTGCCTCAGCCTCCCAGGTGTGCACCACCATGCCCAGCTCCTCCATGTAGCTTTAAGTGGCTATGAAACGGGTGTTGTTCCTTCATCGGTTATTTGGAAACCTGATGAACTCTATGAGGAGATGGCAATGAGATATGAACCCTAAGAAATGATGGCAAAAGTGTGCGGCTAACATAATAACTAAAGAAACCTGAGCAGATTAATGTTTCCTTCTCACCAATACAAACCAAATAACGAAAAGGATTTTGGGGGAGATTACACTGATCTGACCATTCTCCTTTATTGCAAAATGAGAACAAAACAGAAGAGAAAATAAAAGGGTAAATTTAAGCAGCTTGAAATGCAAATGTCATTAGCATTACAGTTAAAAGCCAATTAAACCGTCCCAAAGCATCCCAAGATTTGCATTTGGAATAGAGCTCCTTTGAAATGAGTGCGAAGTCTACTTGTGTTGAGAACGCCTTAGATGAAAAGTCGGATTGCTCCAGGATCCCTCTCTAAACCCTAAACTGCTATTCAGGAGTCATTGTAAAGGAGGTTGAACTAGGAGCAGATCCACTTTTGTTCTACATAAAATGGCTTACAACACTGTGCACTGAAGTCTTAATGAATTCTCGGTTCGAGTGCAGTCAGTCACACTCAGAGTGGACGGACAGAGCTTTCTGGGAGTCGCAGGAATGTGAAAAGCTAAAGTGTTTCACGAGCAGGTGGGAGGAGCAGCTTTCTTTTCCTCAGTGTTATCAGTAGTCATGGAAAACGCCATTCCATGGGCACCGGATCTCATTTCATGGGGACTGGACTTCGATCTACCTTTCAGCAAGCAGGGAAGGAAAAGCGCACATTTGCAGGGAGACCGAGCTCACAGTGCTGTCCGGAGGTCAGAGGAGAGGCAGCTGGCGAGAACCACGGGAGGGGCTGGCACCGCAGCGCTGGGCACGGCTGCGACACTGAGCTGACTTAGTGTGGGCACAGGTGGCATGCAGATTTTCCCTCTTAGTAAGCCAAGGAGCGCTTGGCCTTCAAGTGTCAGGTCTCATCTGGTGAATGGATGTAGGTCAAATGTAACCCCCTGGTCATTCATCAGATAGGATGTTTCTCTATTCTCTTCCCCAGTGGTAACTGGGGGCCAGCCCCAGTAAACAGCAGGCCAGTGACCGGGCTTTCTGCACCTCGCCCCTGGAGCACTCAGAGGAAAAGGGCTCCCTGTCCAGCTAGTCTAGTCACGTTCCACCAGGATTTTGGATTGCCTGCAATGTGCAGGCCTTGTGCTAGTCCCTGAGGACACTGCTTTGTAAAATTTATATTCGCATCCTTCTTTTTAAAATTTTTGTGTGAGGTACTGGGGATTGAAGCAAGGTCTTCACATTCAGCTACACTCCCAGCCTTGTTTTTAAAATTTTGAGACAGAGTCTCACTAAGCTGCTAAATTGTCCAAGATGGTCTAAAACTTGCAGTTTTCCTGGCTCAGACTCCAAGTGTGCTGGGATTGCAGGTGTGTGCCACTGTGCCTGGCTATAGTCTTATTCTTCATAAGAAAAATCTACCTTAGCACATGGGAGACTGAGGCAGGAGGATCACTGTGAGTTTGAGGCTGGCCTAGGATACATAGTGAGTTCAAGGCCAGTCTGAACTATATAGCAAGACCCTGTTTCAAAAGAAGAAGCAGGAGAAGGAGAAAGAAGGAGAAGGAGAAGGAGAAAGAGAAGGAGAAGGAGAAGGGGAAGGAGAAGGGGAAGGGGAAAGGGAAGAAGAAGAAGGAAGTGGATCGAGGGATGGGTGAGTGGGGAGGGAGGGAGGAAAAGGGTATGAAAATAGGAAGTAAGACATGTTATGTGCATGTACCAGCTTCCTACAAGGAAAGTAAACTGTGAACATTATGTGCTACACACATGTAGTAATAAAGTAAAATAATAAAATTATTTAAAAAGATATAACATTAAGTTATGGAGAACTTCTGCTTTGTCCTTTGTCACTAGCTTCTTTCTTCCTTATTTGACAATTATTTGTTTACAAGCCTTATCCTGGCACTCTCACAATAAACTTGGAGGGCCAGTTGGTGGCTTATTATTTTATATTATCCACAGACCCCAGCACAATCCCTTCTATGTGTGTAATTAATATTTGTTCAGTGATTCAAATGACTGAGTCGGATTCCTTTACTGGCCCTTTAAATCATGATACAAATTAACAGCTTACCTATGTAGTGATACTGTTGTACTCTTAATTTGGAATATCTCATAAAATAGTATTTTTTAAAGATGAATCAGGGCAAGTTTTTCCTTATTTATTAAGTAAAATTTGAAATCTTGGGTTTGAATTTGTGATTACATGTTGAGTAAACTATTCTCTATTACTTAATGACATTTGAAATAATTCTTATGTCTACCCCAACTCCTTATAGTACTTAAAAATGCAAAGAATTCAGATAGCTACTAAAAAAGAACACAGAAATAATAGAAATACATATGGGATGTGAATAAATGGTTCAGAGAATGTTTAAATTTAGCAAAATTTATTACAGTAGAAGGCACATTGCTATTAATCCTCTCAAAAGTCCCCTCTTTAACCTGTTTATCCCATCGTTCTTGCCACTTTCGGAAGGCTCTTCAGGACTGCATTTAGTTGAACCATCATAGCCACTTCATATCCTGATTCTTTTAAAAACAGACATAGTTACTTTGACTTCAGTTGGGAAAGAACCAGAAGTGGCACAGTGCCAGATCTGGTGATGAGGTGGATAAAGGCACACCGTAATGTTTCCATAAGCCTTTCTGTTGGATGGCATTTGGTAGCAGTATTCACTGTAGTTTTTATCATAACTCACAAAGACATTCACGAAAGAATACTTCCAGACATGCTTCAGAAAATGGCAAGAATGATGGGATAAGTGTGTTCAAAAAGAGGGTATGGGGGGCGCTAATTGTAATGTATCTTGCTGTGAGATATATATATATATTTTAAATTTAAACATTCACCTGATTCTCCATGGGGATTGTGCCTAATATTTTTTTACAATTGATATTAATTAAACAGGATTTACTATCTGCTATCCTAATGACACCCAGCCCCTTCCTCCCTTCCTCCTTCCCTCCCTCTCTTCCTTCCTTTTCCTTTTTCCCTCCTTTCATCTCTTCTAGTCTTCCTTCCTTTCTCCCTTACTTCCACCCTCCTTTTCTTTTTAGTTGAAAGGAGCCATGAATAGAGCCTGACAAACATATTATAAGAGTTTGCCTTAAGCTTCCATCAAGTTCTTTATAATTTTCTTAATATGATACATAAAATATTTAAAGACTTAAATAAATACATCCCTGGAGCACCAAAAGGAGCATTAAACTTTGAAGCTTAATGTAAGAAAAAAGTCGATGGCATTTTTTTTTTTTGCCACTTTTATCTCAAGGCTGTGACATTACAGATGAACGACTGTGTCAACTGAAATTAGTACGATGGATCTTACAAAAATTACCACAATTGTATTTTCCACAGATACAGTAAAAGATAAGTACAGCCCGATCTCATGCTACAGAAGCTCCATTTGAAGAAGTGTGAGGTTCTGTTTCGGGGATCGTGCTAGTCACCAGTTTCAGTGTGACTCAGAGGCACAGGCTGAAGAGCCAGGGGAAGGGCAGAAGCGCACTCCTGGATTTCAGAATTCTCGGAGGCCGCCAGCCACATTCCTCACACCTTTCTCCTCCCTTAAAGTAGTGATTATTTTTACTTCAAAACGGGAGGTGAGAGAATCCAAGAGTTGAGGTTTTTTCCATGGGGAAAGGCTGTTTTCTAATCCATTCGTAAGCATGGCAAACATTACACTATACTTCAGAGGGTCCGAAGCAGAGTATGCAGGGGTGGTGAGGCGCCTACGTTTTCAGCAAGCCAGCTGGCGAGCACACGTACGTGCAGTTTGAAATTCGAACAAGGATGCCGCATGCTGGTGCCATATGGAGAAACAGTTACCGCTGGGTGTCCAGGGTCAGGAACGGAGCTAGGTTCTGAGGTCACGGCCGGCAGAGCAGAGTCCTATGTGGTCAGTGCTAGCGTTCCTGGAAAGGGCTCTGCCAACACCACCCACTGTGCGGCACTGCCTTCCTGCCACTTAGAGCCCACCAGAGGGCCGCGACTCAGTTAGTGCACAGCGAAGCTCAGATGAAAAGGAATAAAACCGATCAAGCTCTCAGATCCCACGCTCGGCGTCCAGCACAGAAACTTCAAAACAGCACAGGCATTGCTTTTTGGTGACCCCGGGGCATTCACAGCTACGTGGAAAAACTAAAGCACGCTGATACGAAAGAAGCAAACTGGCGTGTCCTACACAGTCGCATGAATTCCCCCAAACAAAACACCTCGGGCCATGCACATTGCTTTCCAAATTTGCACTACACTAAGAAATGTGCCAGTATGCACCTGTAAGAGCAACAGAGAAAGCCACTGGTAAGTACACTCTCGGTGTTTAGTATATTCGCGTTTATATCAAACTAACTTTGAATTAGTTAAAGTGAAGCTTCCTTTGCCTCCAGTAAGGGCTCCATAGCCATGACCTAGGACTTCACCAAATAGGGATGCAAAATTTTTTGCTGTGCTAAAATGCTTTACAAATTTCTCATCAATTTCTCTTTCAAATCAAGGCTATTTATTTGAATCAAGTATTGATTCCAAACTCCAGGTTATTAATAACACACTACAATTATAGTTTTCTAGCATAAATATCACAGGGTTTCTATTATATAGGAAACTCAAAGTATAAATAATTTAAAGAGCAAGGTAAAAGATAATGTAAAATAGGGAGCCAGATCTTTTGCAAATAGGAAAGAAATGCCTAAAATCAAACAGCAGCTAATGGCAAGGCCAGAAATTGAATCCAAATTTATAAGATACCCTGTTTTAAGACCCAAGAGTACCTGCATGACTCATGTGGGGAAATTTTTTTTCAAAGTAAAATAAAACAGAAAGAAGAAAAGAAATCCCTACTGCCTTGTACCTAGTACCTAGTACCTTGTTCACCAGAAAATAGATGCCTTTGTTCACCTCTGCAGAGCTCCTTATATGTGGTGATTCTGGGTGCTTGGCGGGACAGATTCTGTTCTGGAATCTACAGATGGTCATGTAAGGGAACTTCAAGGATAAGCTAACTGCCCTGTTTGCCCCAAATGGAACAAACCAGACCCCCTATCTATGGGACGCTCAGCCTCCTCACTGCAGGACTGCGTGTTTCCCAGCACCCGAGAAAGGGCCCAGTCCAGCCTCCCTTGGGCCACCTCAGCCGAGGATACAGATGCTGCCTTCTGAGGAGACCAGCCCTGGGTGTTAGCAGGTGCAGCTCTTTGAAACAGGGATGTCTACCCAGTTCTGAAGTGTTCATGGCAGGAAAAATGTTAAATGGCTTTTTTAACATCGTGTACCTCAGGAGCGAGACTTGAGGAGCAGACCATGACCATGAGCACTCCCGGACTCCTGTAGCTACATGGTCACAGAGTACCGGGCAGTCTGGAAGGGAAGGAACAGGTCTTCCTGGGTTGCTCCTGACACCGTCGAGGAGGGGGACAGCACAGAGTGTCTGCACGGAGTGTACAGAGGCAGCGGCGTGTGAGTGGCACATCAAATTGGAGAGCAGTTTTTGAGGGCAGCTGCAGCTGTGAGAGAAGCAAGTGAGAGCCGGGGCAAGCGAGCCAGGAGCATGCCGTGCCAGCTGCTGGGAACTGGCTCTCTGGAGATGGCTACTCTGTGGGAAGCGGGGCGCAGGTCACCAGGGCACAGACCTTATTTCAGTATGGTGTCCTAGTGGAAAGGGTAGTAATGACTGCAGTTGTAGTAGTTAAGGCAAACGTTTGTTAAATGCTTACCGTAAGCCAAGCAATATCCTGAGGACTTTACTCAAAACCTCTTGTTTAACAATCATAATTACCCTAGAAGGTAGGCAGATACTATTAAGGTTAATATTTTACTATCAAGGCAATAAGGGGTAGTAGGGTGAAGCTGGCACTTTACAGAATCTGTCCTGGTGTCCCTATACTAAAGCTAAGTGTAGCACCACTGGACTGCTGAAATGACTAATCAAGGATATCACATGTGCTCCAACACCAAGAATGTGTGAGATCCCAGCACTGACATTTGACACCTTGTTGCCTTGGGCATGACATTTCATTGCTATTTCGTTCACTTCCCTTCTCTGTAAAATGAGAATGATAATGGCACTAGTTCACAGGAGTCTTACAAGGATTAAATTAGATTATACCATATATGCAAAACATTTACCCAAAAGGTAATTGATTCAAATGCTACTTCCTATAAGGCAGCTTTGCTCTCTGGTAAGAGAGGGGATGTTCCCTCTCTGCTCTCTAACCTTCTACTCCCCTATTGTGGGAGTCCTTGGTACATGGATGGTAGGTGATTCACCTGTTTATGCCTGGCACCAGCTGGATGGTTTATCGTTTAAAAGAAAGGACTGTTTCTTACCATAGTTGTCTGCCCACTGCTTGCTACTGAGCCTGCCACAGTTATCAATGGACCGCAGTGGCAGCAAAAGTAGTAGCTAACATTTGTGTGATATGAGTTGATAATATGAGATCACATTTAATCTCTACAATAATCCTATAATGTAGAACTATTTTAATGCCCACTTTACAGATAGGGAGACTGAGGTTTGCAGTGGCAGAATCTCCTGCTACAATTCTCATGGCTGGTCAAGGGTGGACTCATGTACAGCTGCGCTGATGGTCTGGGGCTTTGTCCTCTCTGACAAAGGTCTGGGGCATTTCCAGGGACAGTGGACTGACTCCCCACTGCTCGCTGGCTCTCACCTTCCAGCAGGCAAGCCAAGGTGTGCCTAGGGGAAGGCACCATGTTACAGTATGGTTTTCAAAGCCCCTAAAATGCCCATGCTCAGAGGCTTAGTCCTGAGCTTGGCACTGCTGGGAAGGGGTGGAAATTTTAAGGGAAGGTGGCTAGTAGGATGTTTGCGGGGAACTAAAGTTGTGCCTGTGAAGGGGATCATGGGAGTGCTCTCTCTTCCTCTCCTCCATGCCCTGCCATGAGGTGAGCAGCTTTCCTCCACTGCACTCCAGCCATTATGTGCTGCACTGACATGACCCTCAGACCCACAGTCATCAAGCCCACAGTCCTCAGACCCACAGCCATCCAGCCCACAGTCCTCAGACCCGCAGCCATCCAGCCCACAGTCCTCAGACCCGCAGCCATCGAGTCCACGGTCCTCAGACCCGCAGCCATCAAATCATGGACTGCAGCCTCCATAAATGCAAGACTAAATAAGCCTTTCCTTCTTGTGAGCGATTGCCTTAGATTTTTGTTAAGGTAGTGGGAAGTGACTAATTCCTAGGGAGAGGGAGGAGGAAAGAGAATGATTGAGAATGTACCAGTGAGATGCATTGTGCCTCCCGAGGCCTGGACTAGCAACTGGCAAAATTTCATTACTTCGCATTTCATTGGCTAAGCAGGTCACCAGTATTGATGAAATAGACTCAGTATCTTGCTGGAACAAATGGCAAAGTGATTTTTCCCTCCCTCCCTCCCTTCCATTTTACTTTTATGAATGTTCAATAATAATGAGCTTTAATTGACTAAATCAGACCATCTGAAGTGAGTAGAGGCTGACTGAAACAAAAACATTTACTATTCAACATTTGTGAAACCATGGAAGTATAGGAGAACTTCAAATTTTATATCTGAGTTAGTATAAGGCAAAAGCATTCTGAGATAAGGTGGATTTGGGGACCTCTGTGACTCTGAAGTATAAACGTCCAGGTATAGGTGTTGTGGCAAAGTGTTACATCTCAGTGTTACAGTTCAGCGTTGCAGCGCAGTGAGAGACCAAGCGCCACTCAGAGAGTGGGAGAACTTGACTTTAAACTCGAGTTTACGTGGATGGACCCAGGAGAGTTTGCACTCTGAAAACCGGGTCCCCAACTGAACTAAGAGAGCAGAATTTATTTGTGAAACCCCACCCTGTTAAGATTTTTATGGTACAAACTAAATCTGTTGATTGGATACACAACTTTTCACCTTATTTGAATACAGACATTGGTTGATTACATTGGTTAGCACGATTTTCACCTACTTTGCCTAAGAGTGTAGTTACCTCACTTTTCAGGGATGCCTGCTGGGTCCATTTGGTGAATTCTGTTGTTTATCTTTACCCTTTTTTGTAAGAGAGGACTCAAAGGTCAACCCTCCTTAGCACATCCCTTACTGGTTGTCATGGAAACATGGAGCCTGCCAGCCTGCAGTTGTCTATGACTTCCTGAATTTATGGCGGGGGTGTTCTGCCACATTACAGGATTTTACAACATCCCGGTTTTGCTAGCCACCCCCCTCCCCCGTTCCCCGCATAAAGAGAGGCTCTGAAAGTTTCTTGTTTAAGTTTCCCACAGTAGGATTTAGAACACAGACACAGTTTATACATTTGTTACATCTTCATGATACAGCATATAAGGAACAAAGCATGGTGGGGTGATGTAACATCTATCACATTCTAATTAGTGGGGAGTGAAGGGAGGGAGCAGTAACCCTGGTGCAGCTGCAGGCACCCTAAGGGAGTGGAAGGTGTCATGGGCCTGTTATCAGTCAGGGCAGCTGCAAGCCCTGAGAACAGGACTAATGAAGAACGAGTGGGGGTTACAAAGCAGGCTTACAGAAGCAGAGTAAAGCACAAGTTATTTGGGCAAAATTTCCATTTCCTTCCTCACAGGCAGAAGTCCCAAGCAGTATATCAGACTTTCTAGGCAGCAAAATTGGTGGGGTCTGTGTCAATGAATATATGGTAAAGGAGGACTCAGGTAAAATCAGGATCAAGGTGGAATAAAATTCTCCGAGGTAAACACAGGACCTGAGGGAAGGGTGGAGTTGGGGAATGAACAGAGGCCTCTGCTGTGCTGGCGGATGGGGGAGGGGCAGTGAGCAGCCCCCTCGGGCGCCCCCCCATGCCTTTGTGATGCAGGCAGAGGAGTAAGGTCAAGCTCCTCCACCCTCAGGACTCATTTTGAGCTTCCGCTCAGATCATGGAGAATGTTCTCTCTTTTCTGAATAGCCACACTGAGCCATGGCTGAGCCTTGGCTCAATACTCTTGGGTGCAGGCCCAGACTTATCTTTGCTGAGTGCAATGGCGCTGCTTCTTCTGCTCCTGTTCTACCTGTTTCTAAAACCGCGTTTTTCAGCCTACAGGAAGGACAAAGACGCTGAAAAGGTGGGGAAATGGGGTGAATCTTCAAGAGGGCTTCTTTGTTCTTATGTCCTATTTCAATTCCCAAATTGCTAAGTGAGTTTGGTTGGCTCAGGACACTCCTGCAATGGGAGGTCTGAGGGGAGAAGGCTTTCTCTCTTAGGGGGAGGGCCAGGCAGGAGGAAGGGATCAGGGAGGCCTAACGTTTCCATCTGTCCAGCCCAACGTTTCCATCTGTCCAGCCCATGCGGTCTCTCTGTGTGTGGCAAAGTTCCCAAGATGCAGCCTCAAACAGCGACACCCTGGTCCTGACTGGCCTGGTCACAGACTGTGAGTTCTCTGCAGGAGAACAGTCTCTCCTGACCCTCGACCATGAGCCCTGTTTCCAGGGCGGGTGTCCTTTACCAAGCTTTCTCCCTGTTGGGATGATTGGGAGAGCAGCGCAGACCCCCAGGAGCATCTGAGTGCTGTCCTGGGTCAAGGTCCTCTGAGGGGCCACGCCTGACTGCGGGCCTCGGTCTCTGCCATCCTCGAGCAGAGGGCTTCTAACTAGGAATGTGCGAGTCTCGCTGACGAAACCCTCCTTTGAGTTTCTCAAGGGGATAAAATTGAAACTATCTGATCACCTTTCAAAATGAGTAAAAGGAACAGATTTACACTAATTAAAAAGGACAGTCATGTGATTCCCGGGAAAGGAATGTCTGAGCTTACTGGAAAGAGCCAAAAGATGACTTCCAGACCCTCCAATTATTTATTTATTTTTTCAGCAACAGGGCAGAGCCAACAGGAGGAGAAGCGAAGCATCGAGAGGTGTGTTTCTTCCTTTCTTGCCAGACCTAAGGGTGACACCACCAAGCTTTCCAAGAGGTCCTGAATCCATGACCGCTGAGGATGACGGTTGTTGGGTAGTCTCTGTCAGAAGACTGGAGGAGAGGCTCAGAGGAAGGCAGCCAGACCCCAGACACTTCTCAGAGACCCACTCTGCCTGCCACAGGGATGGCCCACTGGTGGTCATGTGAGGTGTCCAGGAGGGACTCTTGGTTGCTTTGAAGTCAGATCTTCCATCTCCTGACGTTGCCTGAAGTACTTTATTTCCGGGTGCTTGGCTTGGTCAATGAGGCACTGACTCCTGTGTTTCATTTAGTTTTGAGTATCACATGTGGTGATGTACATGCAACATGCAGGTACTTTATAAATGAAGCCATGGACACATGAGGACGTTCTTTCTTTTTTTTTTTTTTTTTCCTTGGTGCTGGGGATCGAACTTAGGGCCTTGTGCTTCAAGGCAAGCACTCTAACTGCTGAGCTAAATCCCCAGCTACATGGGGATGTTCTTAACATCATCCGCCACCATCTCACCTTTTCTACTGATTCTTAGGGCTTTGAGACTTTAAAACCGTGTTTCCCGTAAAGTGTCTCCCCTAAGAGTCCTGTATTTCTTCCCTCACTACGTGCATCCCATTGTCTTGTGTTTCCAGGTCAGAAGACAGACCAGGACGAACAGGAGGAGGGGAAGAAGTTGCTTTCTATTCTGAAAAGGTGACTAGTCACTTTCCTTCTTTCCTGATCCCTTTTCCTACACATTTATGCATCCCAAAGAATCAGTGCATCCTGCGCTGGTCATGGGCAGGGCAGCCACAGCAACAGGTATGGGAATGAGTGCCTGGGGAGGAGCTACGGAGTGCTTTGTGAAGGCATGGCTGTAGGGCCCTGGGAGGGGCGGGAGGTGTCAGGTGGCTCTATCCCAACCGGGACAGCAGGCCTTCCTTTCCTTGAACTGGTCCTGGCTACAACCTTGTACTTTCTGTCTCCTGCAGCCTCTCGGGCCAGCACTATGACATCACACACTTCCGACAGCTGCTGTGTCCAGACCCCCTCTGTGAGGTGTGTAACACAACAGCGGCTAAGGTCAGTCATCTGCTCTCTCAGGCATCCCTGGAAGATGCCGCCCGCACCCGCACTACTTCTCGGTTGTCACCCATCACTTCTGAGACAAAGTCATCATTCACTCCGACCTCTCCAGGGGACCCAATTCCTGCCTCTCTGACTGAGACTTCTCTCCTTTCAGCCTCCATTCTCCCTCCTAGCCAGGTGACCTCTCTGGTGGAGTTGCTGTCACCCTCAGCACAAGGTGACTCTGCACCCCCAGAGCCAGGTCCTCCCTTAGAGTCCAGACTCCCAGAGGACCAATTCCCATTAGAGCCACTTGCCCTTCCCCCTTCTCCACCACATCACACTCAAGAAAAAGAAACTCTTCTCCAGCCAGAAGCCACTCTGTCCTCTGACGATGGCTCTGGTGACTTGTCCACCAACCACCTCAGTTCTGTTGAAGCCTCCTTTGGGGGACACAGCACCGCCTGCCAGGTAGAACCTGGATCCGTCAGGTTTCTCAAATCTGACAACTCTCCCCTCCTTGAGGGAGAAACCAAAATGACAGATGAATTCCTGATGTGCACTGAACAAGAGAAGGGAACAGAGTCTTCTGCAAAACAATATGAGCCAGACCACCTGCCGACCAGCTCAGGGGAAGCGCCAGAGTCAGCTGCGAATCAGCAGTGCTCTGCACTCTCCCATCCTCTTCCGAGCAGCGAAGGCAAACCAGAAGAGCTGCACACGCATCAGAAGCCCACAGAGCTTAAGAATGTGGAGGCTCATTCAGAGCAAAAATGCAGTCAGCTCTGCCATCTTCTGGATCTGCCTAGACAGTTGCTGAATCCTACTGTCACTACCTCAGGTGACTGCTTCAGTGCAATCTCCAAAATATCCAAAGGCCTTGGCCCCGTGGTCCTTCCACACACCCCTCCTGTCCCCTTGCCTGAGGCCCAACTTCAACCCTCATCTCATCCTCTGCCCCAGCTTCAATCCCAGCATCTCCATCTCATGCAGGCACAGGACCAGCTTGAGTCCCCAACTCCAGTCCTGCTAAAGTCTGCCCTGGACCAGAATAGAAGCCGTGGGGTGTGTTTACACAGCACCCAGAGAGCGGGACAGTCTCTCACACTTTCTGAAATTCACGACCCAGAATATGGTGTGCTACTGAAGGTTGAGAAAAGTGTGTGGCGTTCACCTTCTGTGGTCCAAAAATCCCAGGAAGATTTTTGTCCTCCAGCTTCTAAGCTTCCATCGGTCACTCAGTCCTCCAGCGCTCTGGTCCCTGTCTCCATCCTGCCTAGATATTCCACCTTTGACAGTAAGCAAAGGATGCTCATCCAACATGAGTGGGACGCACCCCCCAGAGTCCTCATGTCTCTGTCAGCCCCATGTCCTCAGAGGCAGAGTCCTGTGATGACCAAGTCAGAGGACAGTGGTGGGCTGCCCTGCGTCTCTTTGCTTAAGGGTCAGGGTGACAAAGAGCTTAAGAATTTTGAAGTGAGCCGACCCAGCTTTCATGAGAGGATCCCAGAAATGCTTCCTGTGAAGGAGGGAGTGGGGAAGAGACAGGGCCGTAGCCCAGAGATGGGCCCCAAAGATAATCTGTTGAGTTACCAAGGTGGAGCTCCAGAGAATTTTCTGGGCTCTGATTCAGACAGAGACCTGGGAAGTCACCCGGAGAGTCTGACAGGGAAAACCTCATGTATGAGCTTGAAACAGAAACAATACACAAAAGCCTTGGAAGCACATTTGTGCCATAAATTTGAGGAGATCTGTAAGGGGCACATCCCTGATCCCATACGCAGATCAAGGAATCTGGCAGTTCCCTTACTTGAGAAATCCACCAGCCAAATAACAGTCAGACGCCTAGCACCATTGGTGGGTAAGTCTCACTGCCTGGATACCTCTAAGAATATTTCCTTCCTCAGTGACAGCAAGCAAAAGATGTTGGAAGAGCATATTAAAACTTTTCATAGCAGAATGATATGTGGCCTTCCACATGGGGTCCAGAAATCCAAAGAAATCTTCAGCACAAAAAAGGACCCATCCCAGGCCCTTTCTGATTCCCACTTTCCCTCATCAGACAATAAGGTTTGTAAGATACATCCTAAAATTGGGCTCTACAAGCCCCTTGGAGGAGGTGCTAATGCTTTCCGAGCATACAATGTGACAAAAATGAATTCAAATTTGGATGGTCCTTGCCCTGCCATCTCACTTGTGGGCAAAGAAGGACAGGAGGCCCCGAGATGGTGGTCATCTTCTTCCACCAGTGATGAGCTTACTGTGAACATCCGGGCAATAAAGGATGCCACACAGACCTTTCTGCCTCCCTGCCACAAAAATGTAGACCAAGAGAGTCAGAAGCAGACTTTACAAGCCCAAAGAAGCCCGAGGCTGCCCACGAGGCTGGCTGGGGCTGTACCTGACATAAGGGATAAGAGAATGAGTTCTGACGGTGACACAGAAAGGCTTCAGAGCAAAATGACAGTGAAGGTACAACATTTCCCCACGCGTAACAAGTCCAGGGAGGCTTTCAAAGCTCAGGAGCTCTGTGCTCCTCAATCACAGCCTAGTAATCTCCTGATAACCAGTAAATCAGAAGGTGTCGTGGGGAGAGATGTGAATACAACTACACCTGAAACTTCCCTGACCACTGAGAGACCTCTAAGAAGAGCAGCGGCCATCCCCCAAGACCTCCCAGAGTTTAAAGTTGAGCTATTTAATGAGCTGAAGTTTCAAGTGGAGAGCAGGAAGCAGAGCCAGGCTCAGAGCCTTCCCACTGATGCGTGCTTTGCCTCCAGTAACTTGGTTACCAAAACTTTATTCCAGCGCGATGAGAGTACCTCCTATGAGGACATGGCAGCTTCCCAGGACAACACAAAAACCCACATGGAGCAGGGGCAAGAGCCCTGGGGCCCTCAATATGTCTCATGTAAGTACCAGGACAAGAAATTCCCTCCAGCAGAAAAGAGACTGACATTCGAAACAGGAGATCCTGCTGGGGCGAATGCAGGGCTGGATGCAAAGCAGTGCGGAGAGACAAGTGGCCCTGATCAAGACAGGACATTAGGAAAGATTCACGGGAGCCAGTGCTCCCCAGCACTGTCACTGACGGGGCAGCCTCCTCCTGAAAATCTCAGAAATAAAATGAGACACTTTTTCCAGTGGATGGGTGCGAGTATGGAACACAGAAAGCAGGACAGGTCCAAGGAGAAGGCCAGCGCCCTGTGGCGCTCTGCACAGAGCAAGGACCTGGCTGGAGGGAGAGCTGGCTTTATTGGAAACACCAGGGATCGGAGAGGCAGAGGCTTTGCAAAGATCCTTCGCCAGAATTTGCCCGAAGGACATTTTCGTCCCCCCAGATTTCTTCCTTGTTGAAAACATTGTTCCCAATAAATGTCCTAGTAAAAGGGTGTCTTTTGTATGTACTGTGTTGGGGGCACAGTTTTGGGTAACTTGGTCTGCACTTCCTGTCCGTTAGCTTAGCTTCAGTGACGTTGTGTGGCCACCCCACACCTTCCTCCTCCTCCACTGTTTCTGTAGGTCTCACGCACCTAAAGGGGGGGGGTCCCAGACAGGCAAGGTTTGGGGAATAGAGTGGGCTAAATATCTTCAGAGATGGAGGGTGACTTTGCTTAGAGTGTTTGGAGGATACTGCTGCAGTGGGTCCTGGGGACTGTGCGGGGCCTAGCAGCAGTATAGATACTCAGCAGAAGCTCTTGGGAAGAGTGTGTTAATGTGTATCAGAAAGACACTTAAAATTTATTTGATTTTATTAGTATGTGTTTGTACCACATAATGATTACATTCATCATGGGGAGTTGCTACATGTTTATAATACATCTTGATTCTTTTTACTGCCTCTTCTCTTCCTCTTCCTCCTTCCTCCCTCCATCTCTTGGTCCACTTCCCATTTGCAGAAGATCTATCTCCCTGTTTCCTATTATCTATCTTTTATTTTGATCTTTACTTTACCATTGAGATTTCCCTACTGGAAAATCACCCAAGTTATTATTTCATGGCTATTTCTTCTGACAGTCTGGACTGATTGTATTTTTGCACAGTGAAAGGTCATCCAGCCGTCAGTTGTGGGAATATTGAACCAGCAGCCACCTTCTTGCCAGGGTTAAAAAAAAAAAGCTGTGATTAAGGAAAAAGTATCGTAAAGTGAGTGGGAGAGCAAGAACACATGGAAAGCAAAAGAATGGCCCGGCTTCAGGAGCGGATGTTTACCCCCCATTAAGCACATTTCACGACTGTGCCGCTCTGTTTCCCAAGGCCATCTGGTCAGCACTTCCTTGAGGCTGATTAGAAAACTTGAGTGCTTACTGATGTCACACTGGCAGAAGACAGTGTGTGGGGCTGTTCTTTGAGCACTAAGTATCTGCAGGGAGGTGGCCAGGCATGGCCTTCCTCTCTTTAGGGAGGTGAACTTGGTGCCTTCTTTCCATCTCTGCTTGATGACAACAAGCAAGATCTTGCCCTCAGCATGTGCAGTTCACCCATCGGGACAGACACGCCACTCTGAGCTTCAGTGGCCTTGGTGGAGCCACGGGGGTTCTGGCCCTGTCACCTGCAGCCCATGATCTAGTGGAGGGTCTTGGACTATGCACCAGGGTTACAGGTATTGGAGGGTCCCATGTGGACCTACACAGAACACTCTTTCTGAAGACTGTGCACTTACCCGCTGTCCAAACAGTGGTCTTTTGGGAAGGCAGCTGTATTAGTTGTTTTCCCCTTGCTGGGACATACTACCTGGCATGCACATCTTAAAAGAGGAGCAGTTTATTTGGCTCAGTTTCCAGGGGGCACAGTCTAACATTGGCTGGCTCCAAGGCAGAAACGCATGAGGGGGAGCGCTCATCCCGTGGCAGCCGGGATGCAGAGAGAGAAGGGAGGAGCCAGGGTGAGGAAGACACCCTTCCAGGTCACCCTCCCCACAGTGACTCCAACCAGGCACCACCTGCTGTCACATCAATGCGTTAAAGTACCGAACTCCTCGATCCACAGGTAAGTACAGCATCCTCATGATCCAGCCGCTTTATGAGACTTTTGAGGGGACCGTTTAGATCTAAACCGTAATAGTAACTCTCCTTGTACAGATTGGAACTCAAGACTGGTTTGAGTTTCCCAAAGGGCTTTTGAGGTGGTTTTCCTACAAAAATTTGTGAATGCTGGGTTTCAAACTCAGAACACAATCAAAATATATGTCCACTGTAGCCCCTTCATTCTACCATAGCTATTCTCGTCCAGATCCACGCCCCTGCCTTGGCAGTGTCTGAAGCTTGGCGTTACAGTCAGAAAGCAAACTCCACAGAAGCCCTGAGAAGGACAGCGATGGGAGGATCCCAGGGCAAGACATTTGCAGAAGTGAGGAAACAGCAGAGGACGCAACATCCGCAGTGACAAGCTTGCCGTGACCTGGCCTCTAAATTCCTTGACTGTCCTGTCTTAGGCCTTTTACCTCCATTCTGGTGCACTTACACCCACATTCTAGAACTGTCACCAGCAAGACCTAACTAATAGCCACTAAAAAGGCTGCGACGCTCTTTTCAAAAGCAGAAAGAACATTGGCTCAAATTAGGCACACATTAGCTTGACGTATTTTTATCTCTCCATGGTGTTTATATGTATTATCTGTTTAGGTAACCAATAAACAATATTTTATTTAAAATTTGAACTACTTAGACTACTGATTTGCTTACGATGTGGTTGAAGTTTTTCTTTTTTTTTTTTTTTAAGTTTTTTTTTTTTTGATGCGGTGAAACTTAGCTGCATTGAAGAAAATTACATGTTTTTTCTAAGGAGTTAGAATTGCAGAACTTAGTTGCTTAGGGTAAAACCAAGCTTCAGTAGGGACAAATATGTATCGACGTGCAGAAGTTAGATTGCCTGCAAGCTAGGAAAGGGCTTCAGGACACTGGACAGGAGCTGAACCTGGTGGTGGGTAAATTTGTGATTGAATTTGGCTGAGAGACAGAATTCTCAGGTGCTTGATTCAACATTATTTCTAGCCTCTGAGGATGTTTCTGGGAGAGACTGGCTTTAAATCTATGCTCTGAATAAAGTAGACTAATCTGGAATTTTAGTGATCATTATCCAGTCTGCTAGACCTCGGTAAAGCAAAAACACAGATTTATTTTGTGCTCTGGTTGCTGAGCTGGAGATGTTGATTTTCTCTCCCCTCCCCTGCACTTTTGATCGCAGCCCTTTAGAAATAGCTGCAGCAATGTCAACAGTCTCTGGCTCTCAGGCTTTCAAATTACACTGTCAATTTCCTGGATCTCCAGATTGCAGACAGCAGATTGTGTGCTGTCTCAGCATCCGCAGACATGTGAGCTGATACCTTATTCTAAATGTAGCTCTACAAATAGATTCTGAGGCTCTGGGGAACTCTAACTACTAAGATGTGAAGATATGGGATTAGTTAGCAGATTCGAAATTCTCTAACTGGCAAATTTGACAAGAATTCTAGATGATGCTCACAAGTAAGGAAGTGTATAAATGAAACCATGGTTTTCCCTCTTAACAGCAACAAAAAAGAAAATAGAAAAGCAACTACAATGAACTAAGAAAAGTAGTCGGTATTAGACAAGCCAGGGTTTCGACTGTCTGAAAAATTAGTTGAACAATCACTTACTTGTCTGTAATTTTTTAAAATTGTCAAAAAAGCAGAAGACTGAAGTGAAACTCTATTATAGTTCCTGTTAACTAAAAGTAAAATATTTTGGAGAGTTATCAATGGTTTAAATTAATTAAAATCTTGTCATGTGCCACAGCTAACACGTATTTCAGAGATTCTGTTGTGGAATGAATGGATCACCAGGTTAGTAGGTGCTGACATGTCGCAGTGGGTGGCAATGCTCAACGTCTCTTTTGAGAAAAGGAACTTTCTGATTCTTATATCACTGGCATCAAAATGTAATTCTCCAAACCCATAACTAAGTAGGAGCTGGGTCTCAATTTACGATGAACAAGTTGAAGGAAAAGAGCTCCAGAAAGTCCAGGACATCAAGGAGGTGAAGCAGAAGAGCCATGTCATCCGGGCCCCTCTCACAGGCAATGGAAAGCAGCTGGAAGAAAAGACGGTGCAGCAGTTACGGCAGGGCGTGGATGTGTGGGACGTGTCTTAGAGACCTCACCCGTCTGTGCCGTTTCTGTGTTTACATGTGAAAATCTCCTCCAGACACTCAGAGCTTGGAACCCTTGATCCGTTTGTTACCGCAGTCACTCGAGTGAAGATGACTGGGCATCTCTCTGTGCTGCTGTCTGCTGCACATCCGGTTGTGAGCGCTGGGTTGCAGCTCCTGTCACGGCCTGCTGGTAAGACTGTGGTCATGTAAGTCGTGAAGATTCTGTGTGCAAGTGCAGAGATAAATGGTGGACATCAGAGGGCCACTCCATTTCCATAATGGCCTAGGCAGCATTTGTGTAATAATTAATCACTAAAATCTATAAAAGAACATGAAATAAAATTTACTTTGCATTAAAAAAAAATGGAACCAGCTGACCCTGGACTGAAACCGCTGAAACTGTGAGCCAAAATAAATCTCTCCTCCTTTGAAAATAACTAAATAGAAGCTTGGGAAATGCTTTGAATAGAAGATTCGCAGATAAGGAAAATTGAGAGGCTGATTGATACATGAAATGATGGCTAGTCTCACTTCAGTTCATGGAAATGCAAACCAGTGAACATAATTTTCCAGGTAATAAGTACCAGTAAAAATAAAATCAGCAACAATAAAAATTGTTTTAAATTCTGGCAAGGATAAAATTATAAAGTTTATTTTCCACACTTTATTGGTTTAAGTACAAATGAATATAAGAAGAGGGTAGAGCAATTTTTCAAGTTCCAATAAAGTTGAATGACTACAACCCACAACTTCCATTTGCAGGTCTGTAGACAATGGAAACACTTATGTAATCAGTGCACTAAGAGGCTTGGAAAAGGGTTCTCATTGCAGCATTTACTCCCTGCCAAGACTGGCGCTAAGCACGGCGGCACTTGAGCCTCACAGCTGCAGGCACATGTGCAGTCCCAGGAGTGTGCCCCGGGTTTGCACCACAGCTGGAGGCGATGTAGGACATAGCAGGAGCCTGGCCCAGTGGGGTGCAAGTCTGTACCTCACGCTGAGGTCAGTTAGTCCTGAGAGTCAGACCGCAGCAGTCTTAGCTACTTCCTTCGTCACTGAGACAAAATACCTGACACCCACATACTGAAGGAGGAACTGTTAATTTTGGCTCACGCTTCAGTCCATAGATTTGATTGTGAATACTTATCTTATTCATCAGTGTTGGTGAATAGACTCTAATAGGAAGCAGAAACTGCAGGCCAATGAAACTGTGGCCTGTGGTGAGCCTAACAAGAGTGGCTGCCAACATCCCCTCGGTCCTGAGCTGTTGACCATGCGGGCTGTGGCCGCCAGTTGCTCAGAACTGCTCTAGCAGGAGAGTTGCCAGTGACAAGCAGCATGGCAGTGGAAGACGGTGACCCATGTGCAGAGGGACTTGGGGGGTTTGTTTTTTCTGCGGTCCTCACTGTTTGCCATGGGGCTGTTTTCTGGAACATGGCTTTGAGTTGCAAAAATCATTTGCTGGATTCAGACTGAAATACGTACACATGAGAGATCTGTGAAAAGCACTTTTTAAGGAAAGCTCATTTATGTAGCTCTGGAAGAAAAAGTTGGTATATTTGTCCACTTATTTAGTTCAAATACCTAATATGAATTGTATTGGCTTTTTGTTGCGGGGGTAAAACACAAGTTATACAGAACTTAAGGAGAAATAGTTCACTGTGGCCCGTGGTTTCTGAGATTACATTCTGCAGTAGACTGTCTCCAAGGCAGAAACATCACAGTGCAAGTAAACGAAGAAGCAAAGCTGGCATCCTCTGAGAAGCCGGAAACAGAGAGAAGAGAAAGAACCCGGAGGAAGGGGCCAGGATCCAGATATGGACCGAAAAGTCACATGTCCATTAGGAGGTTTTTCTCCAAACAGATGGGGGGTGCCCTGGTGGATCTGGCCCAGGAGTAATATTGCCCAATTTAGGATTTTATAAGGTCCTCCAGACTGTCACTTTGCTAATACATTTGGAGATAAGAGCAAGTAGATTAGTGTTGAGAGTGACATTTTGTAGGCAGAAACAGTAGTAGTTTATCCTAAGGAAACAGCAGCAGTGGAGGTGATAAAACGATGTGCTGTGCGTGTGCGTGTGTGTGTGTGTGTTTTGATGTCATCTTAAAAGAACTATAGTCTGATTTGAGCAGCTTGTAGTAGAAAACTAGGAGGTGTATATGACCCCAAGAAGTTGACAGAAGTATTTAGAAGATAGAGAATTGTTCAGGACAAGCCAGTTTTTGATGGAGATAGTGGGAGAGAGTAAAGAAAAACAGCTCAACGGTGACACATCAAGTTCAAGGGTTTAGTAGATTTTCTAGTGTAGATGTAGGCAGGCAAGTGGATACACACTTCTGTATATGGAGAGAGAAGTCATCTCCAAACTTATAGCAGGCATCCTAAGCCATAAACTTAGGTGGGAGAGCCAGATTGTACTCAGGTGAAAAGAAAAGAATTCCCAGGATTTGCTTGAAAATATTTCTCCATCTAGAGCAAAATTTTCTTATGGAAAGTGATTTTGTCACGTGAGGGTCATTTAAAAGTCCTGGAGACAGAGGGATGGGGAATGGGGACAAGTGAAATAAAAAGAATTAAAATGTGCTATGAATAGGTACTAACTCCCTATAATGAATGTAATTGTTACGTACTGCAAATGAGTGCTAATAAAATTTTAGAAAAAGCCACTGGAGGTATTTTCCCTTGTAGCAGTGGTAGATAAAGGTGCTACTTGTATCCTGTGAGTAGAGGACAGGAATTCTCTAAACATTCTGCGGTTCCCAGAACAATCCCACAAGGAAGAAGTACCAAAGAATCTCAAATGCGAAATTTAGAAACCCTGTTAACGAATACTGGTTTGGAGTGAGAGGTAAAAATCCTGCAAAGGAAACTGAAGAAGTGAGCCTGAGTGTCTTAGGAAGGTAATGAGATTGTAATGTCCTGAAGGTTTAAGAGGAAAGTGTTTGAAAATAGAGGAAGTGATTGACTATGGCAACTACTTTAATAAACCCAGCAGATTGGGAATTACAATTTCATTGCTTCTCTTCTTTTTGTTTCTTCTCTAGGTTGTTATATTCCAGTGTCTCAATTCCAAATCTCACACGGGCTGAGCTGTTACCACTCATTACTCTGCCATTTTTCTCCTTTGCCCTTCTAACTTACATTATGTGCGCAGAGTCCTGACCTTAAATATTTTGCTCCTCTCTATAGAGAAGGATCATTCGTGATTCTTGCACTACAGATATCGTTGGAGACTTTTTTTAAAATTTATTGTTCCTCTCTTTATCAGGCTTCATAATTTCAAATATTTTATTTTCGTGTTAGCTGATTCTATGTTCTGTTCAAATATAACATTGAACACCGATAGAGGTGTGTTAACTTAAGCTTTTTTTTTAATCACACCTGCATAATTTTATATTTTTTTGATAATGTCTAATTCTTTACATGTTTATTTTATACATACATCCTTTTCATAGTATCCTTTAATTCTTTCTGGTTGCCTCCATCCCTTTGTGCATAATTATTGCAGAAAATTTGTGAAGATTTCTCATGTGGTTTCACTCAGATTTTTTAAAATTGTTGATACATATTTTTTCTTTCTCTGTGTTAGTTGTGAAGTTTTTGAATATGGTGCTGGTGAGTAAACATTTGATTAACGTGGTGAGGTAACAAAGGAAATCACATCCTACTTTTTTCCAGCATTGAGTCTAGATGACTAGACAGGTTGAAATTGAGTACTTCATTGGTCCTAGAGTTTGAATGTAGAAATCTCTCAATGGTTTTGGCTCTGGGGAAATACTTCTGGCACAGACTCTTCAGCCTTCCTTCTCAGACTCTTCGGTCTCCTGACATGAATATGTTTGGGGCACCACAATTTGCTCCAGGCCTTCGACTGCATCCTTCAGATCTCCAGTGTGCAGACAGACCTTCTGTACTCTTCCACATCTGACTCTGTGGGGGCCATTGTAAGCCAGCCTTGTAAATCCTTATATATATTTGTGTGTCCTGCATTAATTCTGTTTTTCAGATAAACACTGATATACTCACTTTAGTCTGTAGTTTTGTGTGGAGGTTTCTCAGTTCCAGGGGACCCCTCTCCATAGACTCCTGTTTGTGAAAATTTTCCAAGCTGGGCATCAGCTCTGGAATGGTTGGGGCATTTAGTTCTTAGGCTCCTGTTGTGGATTTCTGCTGGTTATGGACCAAATGCTGTGTAAATGATGTATATTCCAGTATGTGAGGGACCTGCTTCAGACACCAGGTAGAGACTTGGGCCACCCAGAAGAGACCAAGTGAGCTCAGCACTACTGTGGAGAGAGTCTGGCAGGCCTATATGGGGGTGGGGTGCTGAGCAGTGTCTCATGGGCATCAGGGCACAGGACAAGTCAGCAGACCTTTAGCTCTCTGCTAACTAGGCAGAGGACTGGCCTAACACACTGGTTAGGGTCCCTGCCCGGACTCTGGTGATGTGCAGAGTGGAGACTCCATTGCAACCAGAGTGGGGGGCAGTGCCCCAGGTGCTGAATGCACGCTCCCACAGGTCAGACACACCATGTGGAGACTCACAGAAGACTGGTGCTCCTTATGGAAACCCAGGTTGCCCAAGACTGGCAGTAAGACATGAGAAAGAGTCTCTCACTGATCTACGAGTGGTGCGGTGCCATGAGAGCTGGGAGTGGACTGAAGCAAGCCCGGGGTGTTGGGCACAGACTCAAACCAGATCAGTGTTAGCACTGTGTGCCTGGTGAATGTCCTAGTTGGTGACGGACAACCTTGTGGCACTTGGTGGCGACTCGGGCCTGTCCAGGGTTTAATCTTGATGACTCCAGACCCAGGCAGGGCTTGTTTATCCTCTCAGAGTCTGAGATTGGGCTGGTGGGGAGGGAGTCTCTCCTACCCCTCACCTGTTTCGCTGGCGTGTGCCAGCAAAAATGCTGCTGGGCCGCAGCTGCTCAGCGTTTGGAGAGAGGATGATGGGATGAAGGGGCTTGTATACCCCCAGTCTATCCTGTGAGACCAGTGATGGCAAACCTGTTAGAGACTAAGTGCCCAAACTGCAACCCCAAACTGTTTTATCACAAAGTGCCTGCTCTGCAATTAAACCTGAATACTGTTTAGTTTAGAAAAAGCAACTCATATATTAACATTTTTGTCTTAAAAGAAAAACCCAATAAAAGAACTTTCAGTGATAAAAGCAGCTTTTTATTGAAATGTAGTTTGCATCTGGCATGTTTTTGTACAGTTAATGTGATCTCTGCTGCTGTGCGCAATCTGATAATTTGCCAGACCTCACCTGGGGTGACTTGGCTCGCGTGCTGACAGACAGCGCTCTGTGTGCCCGCTGCGGCACTTGTGCCACAGGTTTGCCACCGCTGGACTAGACTCTTGGGGTTGCTTGGATCCCTCCAGCTCCATGGGAGATTCTCAGAAGGGCTGTCCCTGTGGTGGGTGAGGGCAGGGCCCAGCTGACCAGCCCTGGAGTACTGCTTCCCCTCTTCTTAATCCCTCTGTATATGTTTTGTTTGATCTACAAGTATCTTCTTTCAAATCCATTCTTTGGATCAGAGTGTATGTTCCTCCCTTGCTTAAATTACCTGTGTTTCTAGTTGATTTTCTCTGAGTCTCTCTGAAGTAGCTTCTCCACCCACTCATTTTGAATCTTCATAATATCTACCTGTGCACAATTTATCAATCAAACTTTATCATGGATATGTATGTAAAGGAAAGAAGCATAGGGTTTAGTATTATCCACTGTTGGAGGCACAGAGTGGGGATACTGAAACACATACCGCTCAGACAAGGGGGCACTACTGTTTACTGTTAATTAACAGACAGGTACACCCCTCTTATCAGACTGTCTGGTCTGCCTCCACCCGAAGAGGGACAGGACTAAAGTTGTCTGAGCAGAGACATGAGGCTGACTGGGGATTTAGCTCAGTGGTTAAGAGTGCTTGCCTAGCAAGCCAAGGCCCTGAGTTCGATCCCCGGCATGAAAAACAAAAACAGAGATACGGGGCTGACCAACTTGCCACAAGATAAGCAGCATCTGCATTGTCCCAAAGGGACCACTCTTCCTCTCTCAGGTTAGAATTAACATGACTCTAGAAAATCCTCTAGCTCTCATACCTCAGGACAAACTCTGGCTTCACATTCTTTGTTGCTGCAGCCCCTGTCTCCTCTCACCCCGGTCAAGGAAGCGAAGGTGTCCCATTTCACCCTGTCTCCACCAAGCCTGGGGGCTGCTCACCCAGCAGAAGCTGTGTGCTGTCTGGGGAGATAGGCTGGCAGGGAGCCTTCGTTATGGGCTCAATCAGAGCCTGCAATCCCCGAATGCTCTGTGAATTCCTGGGACTCCCAACTGGCTTTCAGGTTGGCTTTGTGGAGATAGGCCATTGGAAGGGTCTGTGGTGAAGTGCACTGCAGTGATAAAGCACACTGTGTCAATTGAAGGCCTCCCTCTTCTTTAGCCTTCTCAAGCCAGCCACATTCTATAAAACATCCCATATGGGGTGGGACAAGGAGCGTGGAGGTACAATGGCAGAGTGGAAGTAATTTGAGAAGAAACACCCATCCCAATTTATGGTGTGGAGGTGGAGAAATGGAGGCATCCTCTGGGTTGAGAGGCAGCCTGGAATCCTCCCCCATTCTGGGTGTCTTATCATTCAGCCAAACCAGATGCTCAGTGTAGCGGCTAAGTTAGTGGTTTTCAATGAGGATGGATTCTGGTCTTCTGGAAACATGTGGGTGTGTCTGAGTTTTTTGTCATGACATAGAGAGGGAGGGGGATTTACTAGCATCTTGTGGGTCTGGACAGGGATGAGGCTAAATGTCATACAATGAGAAGATAGCCTCCATTACAAGTGGATAATTTCCTGGTATATTGACACGAATGATTGGCTTTTGTTTTTTATTATAAACTCAGTCTTGACCTCTTTCATCCTTTCCACAGGTCCAGTGGGTGAGTTTTAAACTTTCGACCTACTTGCCAATTATAAACAAATGTAATTTTTACAAGTTCCAGCTTTTAAGCTTGCCTTGGTCTTTCTGGATTTCAGATCATTTTCCATGAGAAACTACCAACAATTCCCCAACCACTAACCCTCTGATTATCACACAAAGTGCAGAATTTTCACTTCAGAGTTTTCAAGGGGCTTAGAAGTAATTGTGTCAGAATTCCTGGACTAGAATACATAATATTCTATGTGTGTTCTTACAATTACTGTTGCAGTGTGTGGTTGACTTTCTTTAAGGCAGAAACATCCTGCTAAAAGGAAACGAGAAAGAAATTTAAATATCTTATGACAGCCAGAAAGCAAAGAGTAGGGTAAGAGCCTAGAGGAAAAGGCCAGGGACCAGAAATAGCTCACAAAAGTCACATTTCCCTGACTACAACAGACACACTCAGAAGTGTGCTTTGCTAATATCCCACACATCTCTGAAGGCAAGCTCATTGACAATCAAGAGTACCACAAGACTTAAGCTAACAACTTCCTTCTCGTGAATATTAATGTTTCACAGACCCATGAGGAGGCAACTGTGGGACATGTGGTCTTGCAGTCTGAAGCCCTTAGGAGTCCCTGCCCCATCACCAGGAGGTGACTCAGTATCAGGCTTTATTTCAGCAATCATTCTGACTTTCATGCTTAGAAACATGTTTATTTTCAGAATTGAGGTTTTCTTTGCAGCCCTGAAAGAAGTACGTTACCCGTCTGAAGCAGTTGAAATGTTTGCTTTTATTTCATTCTGACTCCCTTGTAGACTATTGCTGTCATTTAAGTCTAGTTTCTTCATTTATTCAGTAGAAATTCTTTTGGCATATATTCATTTTTTGAGGCCGAAAACGAGTAAACCGAGAGACAGTGTGACAAAGCCTTGGCCGTGAAGCCAAGCGCCTGCGTCTAAATCTCGGACCTCTCCCGACATTGGGCTCTCCCTCCGTCCCACTGTGTGCTGACCTGCCCGGGTCTCACGAGGTCCGGACATCACGACAGGGCCCCTGTCGTCCACAGGGCCCTCCCTCTGGGAGTGTCTGCACACACCTGCCACTCCACTTCCGGGAGCAACACACAGAAGAGCACCCCGAATCCAGCAGGAATGCAGGGGCAGCTCTGCGGAGCCCACAGCAAACTCTGGTTAAATGTGGTCATTACTCAGGCGAGGCCAGGCGACATGGTGGGAGCGACACTAGCGCAGAAGTCGTTGCGTTATGATCTGTCACTTGGCTCCACCCACACAGTTAAGGATTTGTTTTTGTTGGTGGGCAGGAGCCAATCAGCGGGGCTGTATCAACTGTCCAATCAGGTGGGCCGAAGCAAGAGGCCTGTTTGTGTGTCCGGGCGCAGACGTCCGAAGCCCGAGCGCGTGGCTGGTGTCCAGCTGGCCAGACCGCCTCGCTCCGTGACTTCGGCCCGCTGCGCGCTGCGCGGGAAGCGCCCCGGGGGACTCCGCGGCACACAATGGTAACGGGCAGCGGGGCGCGCGGACGCGGGGTGCAGTGCGGTGAGGGCCGGGCGGAAGGGGCGGGGCCCACGACGGCGGCCCGGAGTCCGGAGTGCGAGCTCCTCCCGGTGTCGGGCGCGCTTCGCTGCCGTCCCTGCGGCCCGCGGTCCCTGCGCGGCGGCTGTCTAGTTCTTTTAGTGATGTGAACGTTGCTGGGTCGTCCTATTTCTTGCTGCCGAGAGAGAGATTGGAGAAAATGCTGAGATGCTCAGGAGCGTGTTTGCTGGTGCCCCGTGTGTGCGTTCACACGCCGGCTTGCAGCACCCACGCGGACTCCGCGGCGAGCCGGGTTCCAGGCTGCGTACCCGGCCAGCGCTGCACTTTGCCAGTTTGATGCGTTTTAGTGACTCGCTGTGAAATGCAGTTGCTTATTTTCACTGTTTTGTGTCGATGCCTGATTTCATGCCTTCTTCTTTTCGTTTTGCTATATAAGCTCTTCTGTACATTATTTACTCAAAACGTGCTCATATTTGTGAAGATTCTTTTTTTTGATAAATCCGTTATTTGTTTTTCTAGGTATTTCCTTATCATTCTTAGAAACCAAAATATCCCTCCCGCAGTTTTTCATCTGCTTGTTAACTTTGGCCAATATTTTCCTTACTGAGCAAAAATCCTGTTACTTTTTTTTTTTTTTTTTTTTTTGGTGCTGGGGATCGAACTCAACTGTTTTTGCATTTTTAAGTAACCTTATTTTATATTTTTTTCTGGATTGCAGCTTTGAAAACTTGTGATGCAAAAGCCAGATTCACTTGACCTGTAATATGAACGGTTTTACTACTATTACCTCTTTTGATTGATTTGTACAGCCAGTCTTATCCAGTCTGCTTTGAATAAATCAGAAGTATTTTTTGAAATTTCTTGTAAATTTAATGTGTCTACATGGTGTCTGAGATTCAGACTTCCACGACTGACTGGATAGCATGTTCCACACAACAAGAGGGGGATACCTTTCCCCTTTTCTCCTTTTATTTGAGATTTGAAAAACATAGCACCATCATTTGTTCTTCCGATGGGATTTTAGAAGATTTTTGTCAAATTTATAGTTCATTCATTGATACAAAATATATAGTTGTATTCAAGATGTAATTGAAAAATTTATAGCATATCTCATCATTAATCCAAGTCTATAAATTATTCCCCACGTATTCACATAATTTTCAATTTTATTTCAATGTATTTTCATTTTTCTCTTTGAAGACTTAAAATGAATAATGTATTTCATTTTGAATAATTTTATCAAGTTGGACATACTGTATAAATGCGTGGTGGTGTTTGAGATTAAGTCTCAGTGTGAAGTCCTTATTTCCCAGCAGAAGGTGAGAAGTTATTTTCTACAATAAAGCATCATATTGGCCCAGACCGAATGAGGAAGTAGACTGACATGAGCATCTAGTTCTCTTTTTAAAGGATTCTGTACATTTGAAGTATTTGCAAAAACTTTAAAGGTCAATTTTCTAATGAAATTTATTTTAAAAAATAGACTTTTTACCTGAAAGTGCTACTTATATTCACATGTCATAGATCTATACTTGTGCTTTTTGATTCTACTGATAAAACATTTAATTTTTTTAAGTTCTAATATGATAAAAACTGGTGATTTAATAAATGAACAAATGAGCATAAGTTTCTCTGTAGGGAATGTATATTGGCTTTGAGAGCTAAATGAGATGTTTCTTTATAATTCGTGTTCTTATTGGGAATTGCTAAGATTTGTTATATTGCAATAATTCAGTGAATATTAATATGTGAGAATCACTGGTTTTTTTTCCCAATTGATATTGTGTTTGGTAGCATAGGTCTCACTGTCATTGTTGTAAAATGTTGCATCTTGATTATTCCTTCAAGGATAGTGATTTTATCTCTTTCATTTGTTTTTTTTTTTTTTTTTAATTTTATTTTAAACCAAGAACATGTATTGGTACATTCTACATACAATGGTCACATTCATTACATTAATTCTGTACCTATACATGATTATCTCTTTCATTTGAATCCTTATGTCATTTAGTTCTGTTTTCTTGCCTTATAACACTACATACAAAGTTTGGTTTCATGTGACTGAGTATTGGTAACAGTGAATATACTTATTTCTGATTTTAATAAATACGTATACAATGTCTCCATTTGGCATCTCATGTGCTAGTTTTATGGTCTGTGAGCTTTATCTCGTTATTACTCTTATTTTAATTTTGTCTTCTTTAGACGCCTTTAAGACACAGTAGAAATTGAGTTTTAGCAAATATATTTATGCAAGATTCAAATACGTAATTAGATGAGGTTTTCCTCTTTTGAATTTTCCAATGAATTTTATGATAGGTTTCTGATGCTGAAACATCTTTATCTTTTATCAAATAAACACCACTTCATTATGATATAGTGGGGTTTGTGTGTGTGTGTGTGTATGGTACATGCTGTGGATGGAACCCAGCACGTCACCCAAGGTAAACATTCATGCTATCAGTTAGCTAATGTGTTTTATTGCACCCTTGTGTTTGACTAGGTAATGTTTTTAACTTTCCAGCATCCCACTTCTAGTACCAGTTTTGAAATTTTATATGTTTTTACAAATTTGTTTATCTCCTGTCTAAAATTTGTTGAACTGTAATTTTGTTATGTTTTCAAGTTTCTTAATATAACATTGCTCAGCCAGGTATGACTGTAATCATAGGAGTCCAAAAGTTAGTGTAAGGTCAAAAGTTTATGGCCTGCCTGGGACCCCTAGTGAGGTGCTTTCTCATAATTTAAAACACCCATGATCTTTATATTTATTTCTCGTTTTCATTTTGTGATTTTCTGTTATACCTTTCTTGTTATTATTATGCTCTGTCTTGTCCATCTTTTCCAGTATATTGATTCCCCTTTCATTAATTATTGATTTTATATTTTTGGTGAAGTGTTTTATTAAATATATTTCTTTCATTTAATTAATTAATTTATTTTTATTTTTATTTTTTGCTGTTGCTGGGGATTGAACTCAGGGGCCTGTGCTTGCTAGGCAAGTACTGTAACCACTGAGCTAAAGTATTTTTTATTCCAAACTTTTACATTTTATACCAAATTTGTCACCTAATCCTATATGTTTCCAAATTTGTTTCATGATTTACTGTTGAAACAATAGATTATTTAATATATTTTGTATAAGTAACACATGAGTGGAATTGCAGTGTAGTTTAGTGGTAAGCCTGAACTCCTTCGTGTGACTGTTATACTTAGTTCTTTCCACCCACACTTAAAAAGAAAATACATGAGATTTTTAAAGCTGTTCCTCTCCTGTAATTTGTAATTTTTCCTTATCGTAAGCAATATAGTATTTATGTTTTGTAACTGAAGGAAGATTTCATGTGTCCTAACAAAATGATTTTTAAGAGTTGCTTATTTGTTTGGAAAAACATGTTTTGTGTTTTATAAACATTTGAAATTTATCAGCTGTGTAGTGTCTGAATATTATTAAGTGTATTATATAAATAATTCCTACAGTTCATTTCTGAAGTCTGTTAAAATGTGCAACTTTAGTCCACGACTTAGGATTTAGATATTTCTACCTATTTCTCACTGACATTATGCTATTTACTGCTTGAATTTCAGCGAGTTTTAAAACATATTTTATGTTGGTTGCTTAGCAATACAAACTCCTGTTAAACTACCCATTTTGACCTTGAAATTATGACCATTTTGCTTTAGATTTCTTAGAAGGTAGATTTCAAATATACAGCAGCATCTGCTGATCCCTTCATTTTTCCATAGAATAGGGAATATGATGTCTGGAGTGAATACCAGTAATACACATTTAAAATACATGTAAATCAATACATTCTAAATAATCAAGAAAAGACAGACTCTCAGAGAAAATATTTTATAAAGCAACCAGATAGATTATATGTTTCTAGAACTGATTGTCAGTTCCTGTCTACAGTGACTCCAAGTGCAGGCCCCTTCCTGGAGTCAGTGTTAATAAAGCCCAACACTGCTAAACTCAGACGTAAGCCCTTAATATAAGGCTCTCATTTTACTCTTATCACTATGGTGACTGTTAAGACCATTATTTTTAAATAGATGTGGAAAAAGACACTCTAGCACCCAACATGTTGTTCAGTCACATAGAATTATTAAGCACTTAGCAAGCAGTTCACCCCAAGCATCACTCGGGCTGCGCATCTGTTTATGTACTGACTATCCTGAACGTCTCTCGGGCAGGAGTCGTTTCAACCAATCAATTATTGTGTTGAATAAATTTGATAAAATTGTCGTTTTTTTATATTCCTTGTTATCTTATAAAAATTAATGAAAACATGCAGTTTTGGGGCAACCTTTATTTAAGTAATTGGACTGGTCAGTGGTTAAGTTGCCATTCGAGCTGTGCAGTAAGCTAAGTGTTCACCACTGTGTTCTCATTCTCTTTGGGATCTCAGCTCTTCCTCTGCGCCTGCAGATGTACTGTTCCACTGCGGGGGAGTCTGCAGGGAATCACTTGAAAGCCCACCAGGAGATGAATTTATACTGGGGAATTTTGGATTGTCACTTCAGTTCCTTGCGGGGTACTGTCTGCAGGGAATACCGTCTACGCACATCCATGTACCTCTTCCTGTCTTGCTGCATCTAAAATTGTGCTCAGTGTGATCGTCGGTGATATTACCGGACTGTGCCTCCACTGCTGTGGCGCGTGTGGCATAAACTGATCACATATTTTACTTCAGCTTTTGCTACACGACCCTTCCTCATGGTCATGGGGTAAACCTATTTCGTGTCCCTTTCCATGACTTTGTGTTACAATATAGAGCAGCCGCTGTGAAGGTGTCTATCTTGGGGCTTTGTCTGGGCATACATCATATATTCAGTTATGGCATTTTGGTGACAATAGTACTTTTCCACCTTGTCTTGTGTGAGTCTAGTGTAATCCAAGATTTTCTCTGCCATGTATTTCCACAGGAAGTTGAACTGTAGGGAGAAGTCTTAGTGACTGTGTGTGAGATTCCATTTGCTGTTTAATCTTAATTGTATTCTCCTATATCTTTATCGTGACCTCCAAGGTAAGAATCCCATTTGCTGAGGGACGTCAGGTGTCCTCGATGTGTGCAGTGTACCTCTCTGTGGTTGTCAAGCATTCTGTCTCTTCCTTTGTCATTTGCTTCTGTCCCAAGTTTGGAAATATTTGGGTCTCTTTGAAAGATCTGACATCCTGTGCACACAGCTTTATTATATTCATCCTCAGGAACAAGACTGGAAGAACAACATGGAAAGGGCCTTGCCCATCAAACTCTTTCCTCAGAGTTTTGTTGCCAGGAGTGTAGTTAATAGGGGCACTTTGGCCTCTATTTCTTCCTTCTTGCCATACATCTGTTTTCTTTCCTCACTCTCCCTATCATTTGTTCTTCTGTTTCCTCTTTCTTCTTTCTTTAATTTTCTCATTGCTTCTTTTCTTCAGAGAGTTCAGGAATCTTAGAAGCATATGGTTCATAGTCTCTATAATATAGCCAAATAATGTAGTATTCTATGTGTGTTCTTGTAGTCTGTATGGTGTGATGGGACATGGATAATAGCCACAACAACTATGTCCCGAGTATACACAATATGTCATCATATATTCTGTAACACAACTTCAATTATATAATTTAAGTTGAGTGATGTGATTCAGCCTTAGGAGGACTCAGCCTTAGGGCAGTTACACCTTTAGAGAGGGTGAGGAACTTGAAAAATGTGTAGGGTTTATTATAGAAATGACTAGATGGGTTAGCAGAGGTGAGGGGGTGTGAGGGTAAAGAAATACTGTAGTTTTAAAAAGAGAAACAACATGCAGATTTCTAGGCACAGAACAGGTTGGGCCAATATTCAGCTGGAATGATGAGGGAATCACCAATGCACAGGAAAAAGTGGACAATTCACATTTTATCCATTTTTCTATAAATTTTGTCTTGTGAAAATGAGTTTTTACCATCTTCATCTTCTCACGAGGAAAAGTTGTTTTTAGGCTTTAAGTCCATGCACAGCGTGCAGGACTGTTGAGCACGACAGACTGCATAGTGCTGGGAAACAGGCATCTCACGTGCAGATGGTTTGGGGGGTTGGTTCTTTCTGAAGCCGTGACTGTGGTTGCCACAGGGCTTTTATTGGAAAAGGATTGGTTTTTATGTACAAAGTATGCAGGAATCAGACTATAATATGTACATCTGAAGGGTATCTATGAAGGACAAGCTTAGACAAAGACTCGTTTAGGTATTTGTGATCATTAATTGTGACATGTCTACTTGACTAGTGTATGAGCCACCTAGCAGATTAGTAAAGCTCCGGTTGTTTTTGGCATGTAGGCATGTAGGTTTTGGCATGTAGGTTGCTCCACAACCTAAGGAGCAAAGACCCACACTGTGTGTGGTTGGCATTACCCAATAAGCTTGTACCCTAGATGGAATGAGGAGGAATAAATGCGGTCTTCTTTTTCTGTGGAGGAGCTCTGGTCTTTGCCATTGCCTGTGGGTGTTGGTCTCTGGTTCCTTCAGGCTTACAGCATCAAGAATTCTAATGGAGATTCTTCAGGAGAGAAAGACCCAGAGAGGAAGAGGCCGCGGACCAGATATAACCTTTAAGGTCCTGCCTATCTGACTCACTTGGATGCCCACAGACACGGGCTTTATTATATCCTAGGCATCTCTCAAGCCAATATGCTTGACCATAAGTCTGACCATCATGATTTCAGGTGAGAAACTATACTGTGATGAAATTAATATGTTGAAGGAGAGAAGTTTTCAACTTGGGAGGAGGAAACAGCATGTTGTGGAGAATTTACTGTGTTGCGTCCTTAGGTGTTCTTGATTCATCACCGAGAAGTGACTGAGGGTGGAGCTACATTGTACCTGTCAGTCTGACCCTCCTGCTACAATTAGTCTTCAGAGTTCTGGTGTTCATTTTGACTTTGGATAAAGAACTTGCCTGTCTGAGGTAGTGAAAATGTTTTCTTTCCTTTCATTTTGATTCCTTTGCATAGTACTGCTATCATATTATGAAATTCATTTATTAAATAATTATATTCTCTTTTTAGTGTGGATTTATTTAGTTATGGTAAAAATGCCTAGATTGACAGATAAGGTGTGAGAAAACCTGTGCTATGAAGCCAAATGCCTCATTCAAAGAAACAATGTTGTTTCTTTCCTTCTGTTCCATTGGGTCTTGGTCTGGTCTGGACCCAGGTTCTTTGGGTTTGGGTTTTTTTCCATGTGATACTGAGTCTAGAACTGCAGGAGCACAGTTGTGATCACATTTTCAGGGACAACAAACAGGAAGAACCCACTGAGAACAGTAAGAAAACAGGTAGCTCTGAAGCGCTAGGAGTAAATCCTTCTTCAGTGCCGTGATCCCTCAGGCTGGGTCAAGTCAGCATCCCAGGGGGAAGCCTGGGCGGGTCTGGTTAGTCTACCATTTCATCTTCACACATGCAGGGATTGCATTGTTTCTCACGTCCGTCTTGGCTCAGTGGGCAGGAAAGAGATCAGCCTGGCCTTACTGAAGAAGAGTTTGTGCTATATGAACTATCCAGTCAGGCACCCTGGCCAGAGAAGGGGGTTCTTCGGAGAAGACACCCAATGAAGAAGCTGCCAGTGTGTTGCTGAGAGCCCTCCCAGCTGCCTCAGCCTGACTTGCTCTGTGGGTTCTACTGCCGGTGGCTGCAGTAGAAGGACCCTGGGAGCTTCTCAGTCCTGGAACTGTGGTTGTGCAGCGCTGAGACAGGAGTGGGGGTAGCGGTAGAGGTAGAAGTTCTGGTTGGAAGTGGACAGAACAACCTTGGCAGGACCTGGGTCTTCTCGCATCAGTTGGAATCTTTGTTCCTATATACAGATGTCACTGGTACACGTTTGTTTCTTCTGGCCCTTTACATGGGACTGTGACTACTGCCAGGACCTAAGCATTGTGCCCTGTCCCAGTGAGGTGAGTACCATGGCCAGAGCCCTGCCTGGGCAGCTCAGTCCTTGCAGCCCACTCCTCACCATGCTGTGCAGTGAGCAGGGGCAGCTGGGCTACACCACTGACTCCTATGTGAGGTTTCCGTGTGGGTGGGACTGTGCTGATGGGTGCTTTGTATTTTTCTTCCAACAGTTGACCTAGTATTATGGTTTGTATCTAAAATGTCCCCAGAATACCTCGTGAGTTTGACAGTTTATTGGATTGTGTAGGGCCTGTACTCACCAGTGGATTCATCTGTTGATAAGTTCACTATCTGAAAGTGCTGCGTGGAGGTTGGACCTTGTTAAAATTGGGCCACTTGGGCAGGCCTGCACAAGTATGTTTTAGCTGCAACTTCCCCCATCTTTATCTGCTTTCTGGCTGCCATTATTTAAGTACATTTTTTTCCACCTTTCCGCTCTGCCATCCTGTTTCTGCCATGGAGCTAACAGACTGTGGACTGAAACTGTGAGGCAAAGTGAACCTCTTACCCTTTAAGTCGTGGGGGTTGAATATTTTGTCCCGTTGATGTTAAAATGAATGACAGCTAGTAATTTGATGAAAGTTTAGAATGCAGGATGTCAAAACCACAAGCTGTCTGCCGAACCCTGGTCTTCATGGCGATGACAGTAAATTCCAAAATTTCCAAAAATTCCCCCACATTTCCCATTATTAGATGCCTAAACTCCTGTGGTTGAAGCAATGCGATAAGCAATACACACGTGCATGCATACATACATACATATATAGTCCACATGTAGCTTGGAATGTGAAGAATTGGGGAAAGAAGGTTTTCAACTTGGAGAAGGGAACATGCCAGTAATCCTGCAAAAATCAACTTGCAGAAGGAGCTTCCTGTTCCACACCGAGAATTTCTGTAAGACTCTCACGTGTCTGTGTAATTCAGGTATTGGTGGAAAGAGAAGCACACCATCTCTCACTTAATCGCTATTGTCCGTGGATGGGTAGTAGACTATTTCTCTTTTAAATGGCATTCTGAGTGAGGTCGGACTTTGAGGAAGAGCCATATCGCAGAATGGGTAAACCCCAAAAGGCAGCTCTGCAGGAGTATCAATAAGAAGGCATAAGAGGGTCTTTCTGTGTAGAGAGGAAGAACAAAGGCGGTAGATACAGTGTTGGGAATTAGGGGATGACGGATGGTGGCAGAATCAGCTCCTCAGCCCACGGTTTTCCTCTGGGAACGCTCTTAGTCTGACGTTAAAGAAGGGGCTATATCCTGACTGAGTGTGAAAGTGGTTCGAAGATTACAGGCTTGACAGAAATTGCGAAATAGGGAAGGTTAGATAAATCATTTTTGAGGCAAAATTGCAAATTTTGTCTGTATGTTGTGGATTAAAAAAGTGTTGACAGCATCATCTAAGTGTAGTAGGAAGGGTCTTCCTCAAGGACAGGAAAGAATACGGGGTATTTCTTGTGATAGTGGGAACTGAGCCTGAGACCTTCACTCTGAGCTACGTCCAATCCTCTTACATTTTTATTCCTGTTGTTTTAAATGTTGACACTGGATGTCACTGTGTTGCCCTGGCAGAGCTTGACCTTGTGATCGTCTTGCCTCAGCCTCCCAGAGTGATGTGCTCACAGGTGTGGGTCGCCCAGTGTGACTGTATACCGTGGTCACAGTGCTTGGTTAAACATCATCAATTATTTGTTCTTGTGCCGAGAATGTACTTTTTTCCATTGTGATGTGGGTGCCATTCTGAAAAACATCCTTGGAACCTTCTACCTCCAGAGAAGTGTCTGTGAATTTGAGATTAGTTGTGTGTGTGTAATATAATTTTTTTAAGTGGAGGAAAGAATCTAAGAGTATCATAATTTTTCAAAGAGTAAGAGTGTCCATCCCTTTTTATCGTAAGCCAGTTTGAGGTGGTACGTTCCTTTCTGTTAACGGGATGATCAGTGTGCCACCCCTGGAGAACTGCAGAATGCTGCCTCATGATGAAAAGCAACTTCACATGATTTGGGCACTAATCTTTGAAGCAGTGTACTGGAGCAGTGCTCTGAATTCATCAAAGTTTTGGTCATTCTGGGTGGTCTATTGATTTGGGGCCTAACATTTTTTTTTTTTTAGAATTGCATAGTGCTCAGCAAACAATACGTATTTGAATTCAAAAGGAAAACTGGGAAAAGAGAAAGATCAGCCTTCAGCTGTCTGTGGTAAATGTTTGTCTCTGTACAGAATTGAGATTGAGAACCTGAAATTCCACCCTGTGGAGATGGCTAAGTAGGATGTGAAGAGGCCCCAGATTTAGTTTTCCTGACTTCTCGTGTTTCCCTGTCTCACCACCTGTGACTGAGCCGCGTTGGGCTGCATGAGCACAGCGCACTGTGTGTGACTCAGGAGTGTTTAACCTGCACAGTGCGGGTTCTTCTGTGAACTGCAGGGAAGCAGGCTTCTTCCCAAAACAGCTTCACTTTGGCTTCTTTTGCAGCATGGTGCTTGTATAAAATACAAGTTACCTCAAGGACTTAAGAATTGATTTCCATGATTTACTCATAAAATTGTGAGTTTCCTAGTTAAAAATGGAGTGGAGAATTGATTATATTTTAAGAAGCAAACAAAAATTTAGAAGCAAATTATTTGTTTTGCATTTACCATAAATATGCCTGAAGATCTATAGAATCCTGATGCAGGTCAGCAAACCATGCGATGCATCCTTCCAGTGCATTTCTCTGATTTCATCTTGCTGCCCCCAAGGTGGCCACAGGATGGATTTTCTGGAAGCTCTTTTGAACTTAACAATTTCATCAAGCAAAATGTTATTTGGTTTCAATTATTTGGAATTTTGAATAAGTTAATAATTGAAGTTAACATATCGTTATTATGCTGAAAAGATTATTTGTAGTTTCTTTGCCTCAACTTATTACCCACAGGATTGTAGGGAAATTCGTATTTCAGCCACTTCACTCCCTTGTTCCACTGCTTGTGGGCTTGGGTTATTTCATATTAGTTTTATTTTTTAAATTTTTGATGTGATTAAAAATGTTATTGTCTTTTTCTTCAAGTGATAATGACTTAGCATTTTTGATAGAATAGGAAAAAATGCTGGCATGAAGATAATGAAAAAATTCAAAATTTGTACATAATTTTCATATGAAATTTTCATCTAATGTTATAGATAAGTGGTTTATTGTACTTTGTCAACATGTGGAATAGTTTAATTTTTTAATATTTATCCATCTAATATATTTTATTACAGTTTGGTGTGGTTTTATCTTGTGCTTATTACATTTAGTGTTGAACCTCTTTCATATATGGGCTTTTAGCATTTGTGAAATTGTTTGTGTCTTTGTGAGGTCTGCATATGGTGTAAGGTTTACAATTTCCAATCCACTTGTTTATATCTGATACATAATGGTATGGCATGTTTTTGTATAGTAAGCTAGGGATATACTCTGAGGTACAATATCTTTATAATTCCATTAGATTTTTGTTGGTACTTTAATTTTTCCATTGCAGGCAAAGACAATTTTATGTGTTCCACCTTAATCTCTGCCTATTACTTTTTGATCTTTCTTGTGTTTTGTCTGCATCCATTGATATGATTTTATGACTTTTGTTCTCTAAATTTTATTGTAATGCATTACATTATTTAACAATGCCTTTGATACTTTTAATAATTTCTTCTCTATTGTCTACAATCCGCACGAATAATGACCAATGAAATTTCCTTTTATTTGTGGAGTGATTGTCATTTTTATGTTGCTGTTGTTTCTCTGATTTTCTGATGTTGTGATCTTTGTTCTTTTCTGATATGTACATTTATTGTTTTCAATTTCTTTTGAAGCACCAATTTCTGGGTTCTTGAAATGATAATATACATTCATTTTATTTTTTATTTTTATTTTATTTTTGGGGGGGTGCTGGGGATCGATGCACTCATTTTAATACATTATGATGAAATTCTTAATATTTAATTGAGTCTTTCATCTGGAGCACGTGTCTTTTAAAAATTTGTGATTTAATCTCTAACTCATATATTTCAATTTGTCCTTTTAATTCTGATGTTTGCTTGATTTTCTTCTGAAGAAACACTTTTTTTAACATCTAAAAGTTATTTCACTATGAATCCTGAAGGCATTCAAGTTTATCTTCCCCATTTAAATATGTAACTTAATTATTGTACATAGAAGAGTATACATTTTGGGTTTCCAGGTACATAAATGTTTCTCCCTGAACATAATTGAAACAGATTGTGATTTTTTCTAGAGACATATAACACCAGATCTATTGTGAATCAATGTTCTGTATCATTGTGGATCCATCGAAGACTGTCTTCTTTTCCTGAGATCCATTCGCCCTTTAATCTACTAATAGTACAGTCTCATGAAAGGTGGAATGTGAATGTCCTTTATGTATATTATGTAAGCTATCAACCTTGCTTAGAAGATATTGAATACTGTTAGACTTTTATTATACTTTTTTTTATTTTTACAAGGCAAAGGTGTCACTTGTAAGTGACACAGTTTTTTTTTGAAGTTTTCCTTTTTTGGGGAGAGTTTGAGGCAGGGTATTACTTTGTATTTCAGACTGGCCTTGAACTCACTATGTAGCCCAGGTTGGCCTTGAACTCATAGCAATCCTCCTGCACCAGCCTCCCAAGTGCTGGGATTACAGGCATGTACCATCACACTTGGCTGAAAATTTCCTTCTGTGTCTGATTATTTTGTGATATATTGGTTTTCAGTGGATAAAATACATTTTATTTATCTTCTTCCCCTTGTTACTCTCCCATAACCCCCTAGAATTTCTTATATCTGAGTGCAAGATGACCATTTGGTGACGCCAGCCTATAGGATAATATGCCAACTTTTCCCCTATTTTCATTGTTCATAGACTTGTTCCAATAAAACTGTTTTTCCATTAACCTTTTAATTATTACTCGTAAGCCTTATTTGATGTTCAATTATGTTTTTTTTTATGAAACCAAATTCAAGTTTCAAAGTGCTGCCTAAGTACAATCAAAGAAAAGACTCAATGCCATAAAAAATAAAATTTGAAAAGAGGTACTACCTTTGGTGCATCAAAACCATTTATTAGATACTCACCGCCCCAGTGTTTTGTGGGTGGTGATGTCGTATGCTTCCTCAGTGAGCTCTGCTTTAGAGGCAGTATATGAATACTCTTGCCATGACCAAGCAGAAGAACAAGTGCTCCTACTCTGCTGTTGCTTTAGCAATGAGTGGCAATCTGGCATCAGAAGTGCTGTCTAAAAATATGCATACCTATGGATTTGATGACCAAGACATGGAGTTAATATTTGAAGGATTCAGCCTCCATTCAGCATTTTTGTTTGTTTGTTTCATTTTTTTTTTTTTTTGAGATAGCATCTCACTACGTACTTCAGGCTGGTTTGGAACTCTCCATGTAGTCCAAGCTGGCTTTGAACTCATGGCAGTCCTCCTGCCTCAGTTTCCTGAGTGCTGGGATTGCAGACATGCACCACCACACCTGGCTCTTAATTCAACTTTTTATGAGAGGATTTGAGACATCCCAGGCTTTGAGATGCAACCTTTCTTCAGGAAATATGTATCTGATCATTTAGGAGGCAGTGTCCTTTGAAGATGTGGCTGTGAACTTCACCATGGAGGAGTGGGCTTTGTTGGATCCTTCCCAAAAGAAGCTCTACAGAGATGTGATGGGGGAAACATTTATGAACATGGCTGCTATAGGTAAGGATGACATCCTTTTCTCATTTATACAATCAGAGAACATTGGTTCTTGCTCATTGCTGCAGTTTCATTAAATAGAATGTGAAAGCATTTTGAAGACTATCTCAGGCCTAGTTACATTACAAAATGAATCTAACTGGAATCTATTAACTGTTATGAAATAATATAGTGACTCCTTATATTTTTATGTCTACAATTCAGGAAGAGCCTGGGATAATCAGGAAGTTGAAGAAGAAGACAAAATTTACTGGAGAAATCTCAGGTAATTTGCACTCACAAGGAAAAGGAATGTTCCTCAAGAGTTGGTGTGTGAGCAGAAATAGGACAACCAAAGAAACGAGGCCATGTTCAAATTTATGTGATCTAACAAATATTCTGTACATATGTATGCAGCCTGAGTATGTATAATCTGACAATTCAATACACAAATTTTCCATTATAGAAAACTGAGTTAGTACTGATATCATGTAATAAGTGATACCATTGATATGTAAGTATAAAAATATTCTTTCATGATCAACATCATGAAAATTTATGAAATTGCATTTAGGTATTGTGTATAAATGTATATGAAAAGAATAAATTTTGATTTTTAACAGGAACCCATTTTCAGGACATTGATTTAGGTAAACATGTGAATGTGAAACATTCAGTATCTAGAAAATCGCTAACCTTGAAACAGTATTCAAAGTGCAAATGAGGGGTATGTTGTAGTTACGGGGTTTTCAAATCTCCTTCTGAGAATTGAGGCCATTCATGTTTAGAAATTGTTAGAAAACACCCTGCAACATTGTTGGTGGGGATGTTAAGTGCAGCCCCTGTGACAATCAGTATACAGATATCTCAGAAAGTAAAAACAGAAGTTCCATTTGATCCAGGCACACCTCTCCTGGGTATATTCCCAGAAGAGTTAAAATCATCATATTATAGTGATACATGCATGCCCCATTCTCAAAGCAGGACAATTTTTAATAGCTGAGCCCTAGAATCAGCCTAGATGTCCATCACTGGATGCATGGATAAAGAAAATTTTTGATTGGCTCAGCATGATGGTATAGTCTTGTAAACTCAGCACTGTAGGAAGTTGCTTCAGCAGGATGGCAATTTAACACTCAGCCTGAGCAACTTAATCATCAATGAGAATCTCTCTCAAAATAAGAAAGAAAAAAGCTGGAGATATAATTCAGTGCTAAGACCTGTGTTTAATTTACTAACCCTGAAAAGGAAAAAACAAAATGTGCTAAGCCATAAAGATGAATGATAACATGTCATTTGCCAAAAGAAATGAGTCTTCATCCCATAATGTTAAGTGAAATAAGTCAGATGCAAAATGTGAAATATCACATGCTTTTTCTTTTTCTTTTTTTTTTTT